>JABUQX010014902.1:0-24180 GCA_015478945.1 Trachelipus rathkii
GACACAACTTACGAACGAATAAACTTCCAACATTAGCAAAGTACAACTGCTTAAATAATCGGTTTAAAGTAACATGGCAATATATCACATAAGCGTGACCTACCTCCCATTCATTTCTCATCATATCTATAACATAGCTAATGATAATTTAATTTATCATAGTAATATGTAACAGTAACCTAACCAAAAATTTATCATAACCTAACTATCTAACCTCTTTATTCACCGAATAAAATGTTGAACATAAAGTTTTAACACTGGTAAAGCTAGCAATAATACCAACTGAACTAAGAGCATGACGTGTCATAACTTACCTAGATATATATTTATATATATATATATATAGTATATATATATATTATATATATATATATATATATATATAATATATATATATATATAATATATATATATATATATATATATATATATATATATATATATATATATATATATAATATAATAATACATATATAATATATATATAACACCACACTCACTATATATATATATATTATATATATATATATATATATAAATATATATATTATATATATATATATATATATATATATATATATATATATATATATATATATATATATATAATAATAATAATAATAATAATAATAACAAAACAACAAAGTACAAGGCAGTTCACCTCCCATAGGTGCAATGTAATCAATCATCACCCTTTCAGAGCTGTCAAAACTAATGATCTATTCATTTACGCAGTTTATCTACCCCCCTCCCCCTTTCCTATTTTAGCGGCCAGCTAGTTCTCTCACTACTACTACTACTACTATTAAGATTATTTTATTATTATCTTACTATTTTATTATTAATTATTATTATTATTATTATTATTAATTATTATTATTATTATTATTATATTATTATTATTATTAAACAGACGTGGAATACGAGAGCGTCTTCTCTTCGTCTTCCAATAGAACTTGACAAGAAACAGACTTGAAATCATTTTAAAGAAAGGAAACCTTGGTGACTGGTTCCTTATCTACAATTTCAAGCAAAATATGGTCTACTTTGCTGAATGGGTTAAAATGGTTCATGATCAACTCATAATATAAATTTATACATACCGAATATATATATATAATATTATTATATATATATTATATATATAATATTATATTATATATAATATATATAATATATATATATATATATATATATAATATATTATATATATATATATATATATGTAAAAGTTACTTACGGCTACACTTAATAGTGTTAATTAGTAAATGTAGTGTATTCAAACGAATGTATAAATAAAAATAAACATTTTTAGACGCGAAGGCAAAAGTTTTAAAAAGTAATATTAAATTTTTTTTTGTGTATCTTTTTCGAATTAGGTTCCTTGCCGCCTGATTGAATGAATAAAACATTAGAATGAAGTGGAGCGAATACACATAATATACAACACACCTACACACACACACACACACACATATATAATATATATATATATATATATATATTCTATATATTATATATTATATATATATATATATATATATATATATTTTGTATATTAAACATATATACAGTATACATATATATATATATATATATACCTTAACCTAACCTAACTTAACCTCTTACCTAATGCTCAATTTTCGCCCTAGAACATCTATTTATGCATCATAGACACTACCTGCGAAAAACTACTTTTCATCCGACCTCCCGTTCCGTTTGGCCGTTAAGTACCTTTGTCATATATATATATATATATATATATATATATATATATATATATATATATATATATATATATATATATATAAAAAAAAATATATATAAAATATATATATATATATATATATATATATAATATATATATATATATATAATATATATATATATATATATATATGAAAGACATGAGGTATAAAAAAAATTTATTACGACGTTTCGATTCTTTCTTGACTCATCTTTAGGTATCTATAATTAAAACACAATATAGACAATTAAGGATATGAAAATTAAAATTAAAAAAAAAAATAACAAATAAAGATACATAAAAGTAAATGATAGCAAATCAAAATTATATTTTTAAATTGAAGACTTAGCAGAATTAAAATTTAAAATCATAGTATTTACGGGCACAAAATTTAAATGAAAAACAAATACACTCATCAATAAATAGAACGAGATATACTTAGTATGTAGGAGGTTAAAATTATACTAACAAGAGAGCGGAGTTTAGAAAATAGAAGAAAGCGAAATAAAAGTTAGTTGGCCAAAAAATTGAGTCTGAATTCTCTATATCATACCCCACTGTTGTGAATGGGAGAGATAAGAGAGGGCAGGGGGAGGAGGAGGAGAAGCCACAGAAGGAGAAGAGAGAGAGAGGAGAGAGAGAGAGAGAGAGAGAGAGAGAGAGAGAGAGAGAGAGAGAGAGAGAGAGAGAGAGAGAGAGAGTCATGAAAAGAGTAGGGGAGTAGAGGAGTGAGCAGCATTTAAAGAAGGATTTAATTATTTGATAAAAAGGGACTCGAGTATTTTCCGGTCGGTGTCATCAGGACTTGAGCAGAGGATCTGGAAGTCCGAGAAGCGGAGGGGGTGGTTGGAACTATGGGAGTGGTTGCGAATAGAAGAGTGTTCAGGGTTGAGTGAGGAAAGATTTGTTCAAAAAGAGGTTCCCAGGTGTTTGCAGATCCTCAGTTTGAGTTGGAGGACAGTCTGGCCTTTGTGGCAGGCATTGCAGCCTCCGCACTTACAGTTATAAACCACTGAGGACCTAAGTATTGCAGCCTCTCTCAACCTTACCCCCAAAATTTTTAAAAAACTTCGCAATCCGCTACCAATAATACACTTTTCATCTTTAATGACCAATATTACAAACAGATAGACGGAATGCCTATAGGCTCCCCCCTCGGCCCCACCTATGAAAATTGTTTTTTTTATGCCACCACGAAATAGCTTGGCTCAACTGAATTTAAACCAGCTTTCTATAGAGGATATTCTGATGATTGCTTTCTCATTTTCCATAATAAAGCTCAATCAGATCTCTTTATCATTTACATTAAAATGCTAAACACCCCAACATTCATTTTACTCGCCAAGACCAATCCAACCACCTCCCTTTTCTCGACGTTCTTGTCCACCACACCCGGAAGGCTTCACCACTTCTGTCTATCATAAACCTTCTTCTTCCCTCCTTGGCTTAAACTTCCTCAGCTCATCTCCTTACAGCTTTCTCTCTAACACCATCACTCTGCATCTTCATCGTGCATACCAAATCTGCTCTAATTGGCAAACGTTTCATCTCGAAATGTCCTATCTTGAATCCTTTTTTGTCTTCAATTTTTTCCCTCCCAATCTTGTTGAATCCTCCATTTATAACTTTCTTCAAAACATTTTTAAACCCACAACTCCATCTCCAACTGCTTCTAAACTCATTACTTACTTTAAAATCCCTTTTCTGGGTCCCTCCCACCCCTCCCTCAATCAGGACTTACGCCAACTACTTAAAACCTTCTACCCACAACTAGACCCCCACCTTGTTGCCAACAACCCCCTCTCCATAGGCTCTTTCTTTTCTTATAAAGACACATTCTCGGTTTTACTAAAGTTCTCAGTGGCTTAAAACTTTAAGTGCGCAGTATGCAATGCCTGCTACATAGGCCGACTGGACCTCCCAACTCAAACTGAGGATCTTGTAAACACCTGGAAATCTCTTTCCGGAACAAATCTCTCTCCATTCATTCAACCCTGACACTCTTCTATTTCGCAACCACAGCCCCATAGTCGCTTTACATCTCCCACGCGCTTCATTCAAGTCCTCTACTCAAGTCTGATGGACAACCAACAGATCCCGAAAAATACTACAAGTCCGTTTTTTATCACAAATGATTAAACCCTTATTAACATGCTTTCTCACTTCTCGTACTCCCCTCTCTCTCTCATCTCTACTCTCTCGATCTCTCTTCTCTCCATTAGAATCAGCTCTCTTTCTCTACTGCCCTTCTATCTATCTCATCTACTTCGTTCTCTTCTCTTATCTCACACTCTCTCTCATTTACTCCTTTTCCTCTATTTGTGGTTTGTCTTTTTCTATACATCTCATTCCTTCGTAATTCTGTATTTCTCTATATCTCTCCCATTCACAACAGTGGGGTATGATGTAGGGCAGGGGTGGCCAACCCGTGGCGCATTGGATGATTATAAGAAATGGCGCATTTAATTTATAAGTTAGCGCTAACTTTTTGGCAGATTTTATATTATGTACCTGGGTCTAACGTCAGGCCTATGTTCCTGGCGAATTTATTTAATGAAAACTAAAAATTCATTTTATTTCAAGAAATTTGTTAAATCTGGAAAGATATAAAAAAGAATGTAACAAATATCGCAACGTTTATCTTTTTTTTTCTTCGCTTTGTTTTTGTAGCGTCAACTTTCATATTTCAGTATATTTTCCCGCCAAAACTCATGTTTGAAACATGATTTTATAGGCCAGCATCCCGAAAGCCCAATGCATGTAACTTTAAAACTATAACAGCTACAGGAAAATAAATAACATTTTTGATTTAAGCAAGCATTTTAATCTGATGAAATTTAAAAAAAAAATTATTTTATTCTAATATTTATTAATAACACCTTAAAAATTAGCATAATCTTAGGTCTGGCAATCGTACGTTCTCATCAACCTTCCATTCCTGCAGTAATACGAGAGCAAGGGTTGCCAAATAGTATTTTGTTTTATTTGCACTGTTATTTTTTTCATTTTATTTCCTTTTTAGGGGGTTCGAGCCGACGGAGGGACAGAGGGGGGACGAAGTCCCCCCCGTCGTCCCCCGGTAGGCCGAGAAACCCCGACTCTGTCCATCTTTGTTGTTTACCCGTGGGGTATTCTTTAATTAAAAAAGAAAAAAATTCAAAATTTGGCACCTTTGCGCCCTCCCTCGGAGTACTCGATTTCTTCGTATTGTCAAAAAACGGTAATTATTATACAAGTTTTCCAACATTTTTAACAATTTTAAATTTTTAAAAAGAGTAATTGTTTTTATCTTTTATTTTTATTTTCATGGGTAAAAATGTCCTCCTGTTAATAAAATTATATTTATTTTCGTGTAGCTGTAATAGTTTTTTAGTTACATGCATGTGTCTTTCGGGATGCTGACCGATTTTAAATTTCCGTGTAAAAAACATCTTTAATGATCATCAGTTGAAATTTTGTGTTCATCATTGATAGTGAGGCAGTGTTTTCTCATATATCTTAAATCATTTGCTTTTTATATTTTTCATAAGTAAGCATATTAGTAATTAGTGCCGTCATTGTTTTAAATCAAAAAATTTAAAAAATGTATTTTATATGAAGAATCTCATATATTCTTGATTTCTTTTAATAATATATATATAATATATATATATATATATATATATATATATTATTATTATATATAAATATATATATATATAATATATATATACTTATATATTATATATATATATATATTATATATATATATATAATTTAAAAATGTTAAATTGTCTATTATGAGTTGTATGGCGCCTCTGTGGCTCGTCTGTGAAAAAACAATTGGCGCAATGGTAAGCAAAAGGTTGAGCTACCCCTAATAGTAGGGTATTCTGACTCAACTTTTCTTTTCGACCAATTAACTTTTAATTTCGCTTTCTCTATTCTCCAACTCACTCCCATAGAGTTAGTATAATTTTAAACCTCTTTAACACCACTAGTATTGTCTGTTCATTTTTAAGGTGGGGGGGGCTGGGTTTGTGTATTGTTTTATTCATCAATTTTTGTGCCCGTACTACTATGTTTTAACCTTTAAATTCTGGCTAAGTCTTCAAATTAAAAATGTAATCTTTTGATTTTGTTATAATCATATTTTTTATTAATCATTCTTCTTTTCTATTCTCCTTCACTTACTGTTTTTTTTAAGTTTAACATAATCTTTCCTTAATTTTTAATATTTGTTATATTGTAGTTTTAAATTGTAGATAACTCTAAAGATGAGTGCGGGAAAGACTCGAACGCACCGTAATAAATTTTTTATACCTCGTATTATGCCATGTTTTGGTCGTCTTCTCTTACTTACTACATAATATATATATAATTAATATATATATATAATATTATATATATATATATATATATATATATATTATAATATATTATATTATATTATAATATTTTTATATATATATGTCCATGTCGTTTTTCTGCGTCCCTCATATACAATATCGTTGCAAGATCGAACACATTCTCAATAAACGTGTAATAAAAAATGTCTTGAGATCAATTACAACTATAGTAATCTAAAGGGCATCAACCTTGAAACAATACATCAACACTCCAGTTGGAATCTAGTTTCAAATAAACGTAACTCACATTACCTCACTTCAACGTGTCATTTTACTCACTTATCACTCTTATTCTTTTAAATTTTAATTAATTTATCCTTCATTGTTAATAACATAAAAATAACGCCCGCCCACTTGGCACCATGCGAATATTGTACATTTTGTTTCGATTATATGTAAGGTTCTAAAATATATTTGGCTTAAGCCTTAACTGAAACGGATAACGTCGACATTGAACCTATATATATAATATATAATATATATACTATATTTATATTATTCTATAATATAATATAAAATAAATATAATAAAATAATCTATAATATATATATATATATATATATATATATATAATATATCTATATATTGAACGAATTGCTATTTAGTATGAAACATTGAAATTAGATGATATAAACCTGTAAGCAAGCTGTGCGAATTTTATATTTAAAACTCTATCTTTAAAATGTAGAGACATATGATTTTCGACGATATTTAGCTTCTGGTAAATTTCTATGATGCAGCTTGGTCAAATATTGTGGGTCCATTAGGGCTACAAAACAATTCTTATCTATTATTATTCATTAATAAAATTATTATTATTATTATTATTATATTATTCATTATTATTATTATTATTATTATTATTATTACTTATTATTAATTATTATTATTATTATTATTATTATTTTATTATTATTATACTTTAATTACTATATTATTATTATTATTATTGTTATTATTATTATTTTTATTATTATTAATTATTATTTATTATTATCTATTATTATTATTATTATTGATTATTAATTATTATTTTATTATTATTATTATTAATATTATTATTATTATTTAATTTTTATTATACTATTATTATTATATTATTATTATTATTGAATATTATTATTATTAATATTATTATTATTATATTATTTTATTATTATTATTTTTTTTATTTTTTTTTATTTTATTATTTTTATTTTTTTTTTTATTATTGATTTATTTTTTTTTATTTTTATTTTTAATTCATAAAAATCTGTGAGAAAATTTTTTTATTTTCTATTTTTTAAATTTTTTATTATTAATATTCTTATTAAAATTAATCGAGTGGTGTGATTAAATAGATCTTTTCTTATCTTCTTAATTCTTTTTGTCGCATGTTTTCCTTTTTTCATTTTTTTATTTATCATTTCGCTCTGTTTGTAATTATCATTACAATTTTATTTATTATTATTATTATTCTTATTTATTATTATTATTATTATTATTATTAATTATTATTATATTATCATTATTATTATATTAAATATTATTATTAATTTTATTATTCTTATAATATATATATTATTTAATGCTACTATCTATTATTTAAACAATATTTATTATAATTATTATTATTATTATTATCTATTAATAATAATATTTTATTATTCCTTGTTTAATTATTTATTATTATTATTATTATTTATTATTATTATTATTATTATCATTCTTAATCATTATCATTATCATTATCATTATTATTATTTATTATTATTATTATTTTATTATTATTATTATTATTGTTTGTCTTTTCTTAGTTATTTCTTTCTCTTTTAAATTTTTTTTATATTATTGCTGAAATCCTTTAATATAACTGTCCAAAATTCCGTAAAAACCTAAAGTTTGAGATTTTTTTTGTTTTAATTATTATTTTCTATTATTATTATTTAATTATTATTTTTTTATTTATATTTATTAATTATTATATTATTATTATTATTATTATTTATTATTAAATTATTCCTTATTATTATTTTGTTGTTATTATTATTAATTAAATTAATTAATATTATTATTATTTTATTATTAATTATTATTATTTATTATTATTTATTTATTATTATTATTTTATATATTATTATTATTATTTTATTCATTATATATTAAAAATTATTATGTTATTTAAGATTAATATTAATTATTAATATTATTATTATTATTATTATTTTATTATTATTATTATTAATATATTATTATTATTAATTATTTTATTATTTATTCATTATTATCTATATATTATTAATTATATTATTATTATTATTATTTGTTATTAAAGTAATTGAACTTCGTTCATTGGCTATTTGCCTGTCTTTGTTTACGTGATACCTTTTAACTGTTTTTTTTTTGGTTTTTATAATGTATTTTAAAAATTATATTTAATTAATAAATTTTCTTGTAGATTTCGTTTTTTTTTCTTCTTTTTTAAATTTAGATTAATTTTGCAAAGATAATTACCAAAAAAAATGTAAAGGTTTGTTTTTAAATAAGGACAATCGAACAAAACAGAAAATGCGATGTTAATGTAAACTCAATAGTTATTGTTTATTTAATATTTTAATAAATTAATCGCAATAAACACTCGGGTGCATTGTTAATTAAATTGGAGCTTTAAAAACACATTACACAACAGATTATTTTGTTTCTACATTGGTGTACGGTTTTCCTTTTTTCTTTATGCTGTAACTTAGACTTACTCTTATATGTGGCAAAAGCTGTGACATAGTTAGGAAATCTTATATCTTGTCGACTCTGGATAGGGTTTTTCACTCCTTTTATTCTGCCAATAACGTCACCATTAACCTGTATTAAAGAAAGTATTAGAAGCAACTGCTAGGTCCGAATCATTTTTCCATTTACAAAACTAAAGGGTCCCTTTACCTCGTTGCTTATAAACTGCTAGCTTTTAGAACGTTATAAAAAATGACACACAATCGACATCAGAACACCATTCTAAAAGATCATTCATTATTGCCACACCTATATCTATTTGCTCTATCGCTTTACCTATATATATATATATATTATATAATATATATATATATATATATATATAATATATAATATTTATATATATATATATATCATATATTAATATACTACTATATAATATTTATACTATATATATATTAAATATACTATATATCTATATAGTTATATATATATATTTATGTTGTTTGTAATATATATTATATTATATATATCTATATATATATAAATATTATATATTAATATAATTATATATATATATATATATATATTATATATATATATATATATATATCTATTATTAATATAATATATAATATATGATATATATACGAGCCCTGTTTCGTTTTAAGACCGTAATTTTGGATTTTTTTTTTTTTTTTAAACATACTTGCTAGTATTTGAGTAGTTCAACGCAGTAGTTGAGTAAGGATATTGGAGACCGCTGGAAATCCTGGAATCCTGGAAGGGATTCCAGGCTTCTGGAAGTGGTTATCTCCAGATTTCCAGACTGGAAACTGGAAGGTACTGATTGAAATTTTATGTAATTCCAGATTACTGGATGGTATGCAATTGTTCCAGGAATCCAGGAAACTGGCATCACTGAACTGGAAAATATATCTATATACTATATATATTATATTATATATATATATATATTATATAATATTATATATATATATATATATTATTTATTTATATATATTATATATATATATATATATATATTGTCATGATTGAGAATATCGTACACGCTTATGAGATCCGTTCATGCAAGAGAGATACAGCACAATACTACACACGCACACAATGCCCGCACACAGCCGCCCCGCACTCCGCCTAATATATAATATATATAACTATTATGATATATATATAATATATATATAATATATATATATATATTATAAATTATAATAATTATTTATATATATGATTTATATATATATAATATATATATATTATACACGTATACGTACGTCGTCAATAAGGAAAGTACAAGCGTGCGCGCGCATACATGCAAATTATTTTTTCGCGCCGGCCCGCCCCTCGCAGAGGCCGCTGAAGCCGGACATCCTCACTGTTCAATCGCTGGCATTCGACTAAATAAAATGAGGGGAAAATGAGAGAGGGGAAATAGAGGGGAGAAGAGAAAGGAGGGTGGGGGTATAGAGAAGGCGATTGAACCAGAGAAAAGGAAATCTAATTTTAATGTTAATCATTAACTTTTTAATTGGCAAGGTTTTTTAAAAATTTACGACGTAAAAGAACAAGATCTTTGGATAAGAGGATAATTAATGGTTTTTCCCTTCGTGTTTAAAAGAAAGAAAGAGGCAATTAATTTTCATTTTGACATTTCTTTTAAGGGGGAAAAATGATTAAGAGAAACGAATACATTTTGTTTAAACCAATTACTTTTAATTGGCAGGTTTTAAAAATTTACGACGTTAAAGAACAAAGACTTTTGAAATAAGAGATAATTAATGGTTTTTCCCTTCGTGTTTAAAAGAAAGAAAGAGGCAATTAATTTTCATTTGACATATTTCTTTTAAAACTAATTATCGTTTTTTAATTGACAAGTGTACAATTTATGAAGCCCTGCAACCTGGCAAATTTCAAGACCAAAGCTTTTGGACTAAGAGATAATTAATGGTTTTTCCTTCGTGTTTAAAAGAAAGAAAGAGGCAATTAATTTTCATTTAAGGGGAAAAAATGTTTAAGAGAATCTTTATTTATTTTATAATTAGTAATTAAGGGGAAAAATTTTGTACGAAACAAAAGAAAGTGTCAGATGTGCGAACATATGTGTTTTACTTTGTTGTCTGAATACAAAGGAGACAATGGAAGATAAAGAAAGTTCTTTTTTTTAAAAACTAAAAGGAGGGGATTTTGGGTGAAGGGGAGAGGGGATTTACAGAGTATAAAAAGGCTCAGATTCAGCTCCTAGAATCAAGCAACTTTTACAAGTGCAACAGAGAAGAAGTGTTTTTAAAATTCAAGGTTAGCTTTATATATATATATATTATATATATAATATATATAAATATATATATTATTATATATATATAATAATATATTATATATTATATAATATATATATATATATTATCATCATATAATATTATTATATATATTTTTATATATATATATAAATTATTAATATAATATATATATATATATATATATATATCAATATATATATATATATATATTATTAACAGTACCTAAATGCAGTAAATTATCTAACAATAGTATAATCTAAGGTCAATCGTGGCCCTAGCACCCCTTTACACCTAAGCTGCCACGTTTATATATAGTAGCTTTTGTATGGTGAATCGGGCAATTATCGCCTTTAATATATACTACTTACTATACTATAATATTTGTATAAACTTAATTATATATTATTATATAAATATATATATACATATACTTTATTATATATATACTTATATATATGTATATATTTTGGTAGTATATATATATATACTCTCATATTATATACTTATAATTTTATGGTGAACGGACATATGCGCCAATTATATCCCATAATATAATAATACCTATATATATATTATATTATATATATATATATTTAATATATATATATATTTATATATATATTTATATATATATATATAGTATATATATATATATATATCTAATTGTATTGGTTATAAGACTACAAATACGTATACCCGTACAGTACCATACATACATACCCATAACAGTACATACATACATATATATTATTATATATATATATATATAATATTTAGTATATATAATTTATAGATATATATTATATATACTAATTAATTATATATATATATCTATAAAATTAACTATATCTAATATCTATAATATAAATATATATAATTAATTTAAATATATATATAATATATTAATAGTTTATATCTTTATATATATATATATATATACTTTACTATATATATGCTTAACTAATAATTTATATGTTATATATATATATATATATAATAGTATTATTAGTACTACATTGCGTACACTACATACATAGACTACATACATACATCCTACATACCCATACATACATACATCATACATTATATAAATATATATATTATATATAGATATATATAGGTTATATTATATTAATATATAATTAATATCTTATATATAATTCTATTTTTTTTATATGTATTATATAATATATATATACTATTAATATTTTATATTATATTTATATAATACAGTAATCTATGGTTAATTAAAGCTTGTTAACGCCCTTGTTATACTTTTATAGTTAAAAGCCCTCTTGTATTGCTAAAAACCAACATTAGAGTAATAGTTTTTAAATTACATAAGCACTAATTCACATTAATAAGTAAAAATCACTGGACATATAAAGTACAGTAATAAAGTAAATAATTGTTTTAATTTTCGAGCTTTCGTTCCCGAGGAAATAGGAACCTTGTCAAGAATATACGATGGTGGTAAAGGAATCAAAACTTTTGCGAGGAGCCTGATGATGATTATTTTTTTAGTTGGTTATTAGGGAGTGGAAGAAAGAGGAAGTATTCAGTGCGGCGTTCAATATGGTGTCAAAATTTGTATCTCCGGGAATGCGATTGAAGTTTGGGATGTTTTTTATGCAATATGATTCAGCTATTTTTCTGTATTTATGGTTTTTGATGTGTGCTATTGCTGACATTTGTGAAATGTTTATATGGTGGTTTTGTGTGGACCGGTGTAATGTTAGGGGGGAGTTTTGGTGGCCGGTATTGAGGTCATGTATGTGTTCGTCTTTACGTCTTGTAAGATTGATGGTTTCTCCTATATAAACCGAGTCGCAGTTGCTACAGGGTATTTTTTACTTTTTTTTTTTTTTTTTTTTGTGGGTTTGGGGGGGCGCAGAATTTTTTTGAGTGGGAGATTATTAGAAGGAAAGTAATGTTAGGGAGGAGTTTTTTTATTTTTGTGGTTGGGATGTGAGGAATGGGTAAAAAGGTCGTGGTGGGGGTTTGTTTGGGGGTATTATTATAAAACTTGAGTTTAGCTTTTTTATAGGCAAGATGGAGTATGTGTTTGGGGTATAACAGTTTGGTGAACGTGGTACGAAGAAAATTGAGTTCAATGTTCAAAAAGGGGGGGGAGCAGATTTTTAAGGCTCTTAAGTATAAAGAAGAGAGTGTAGCTATTTTGGTGTGTTTAGAGTGGGCGGAAAACCAGTGAATGTAACAAGGTTGGGAGGTGGGTTTTCTGTAAACGCTGAAGTGTAGGTTGTGGGCAACATTTGTATGTATGAGGGTATCCATGAAATTGAGTGTGTTGTTTTGGGGGATTTCTATAGTAAATTGAATAGCAGGGTGTATATTATTGATAGTGTTAAGGATATGAAGTGGGTCTTTTTCTTTGGGGATGGCTGCAAATATGTCGTCAACATATCTCAGCCATGTTGATTGATGGAGGGAGGGGTGGGGGAGGATGTGGAAGTGTTCTAAAAGTTCCATATAAATGTTACTTAAAGTGGGGGATAAAGGGGACCCCATGCTCAGTCCGGAAGATTGTTTATAGTGTGATTGTTTATAATTGTGATGGAGTGTTAGGTGGATTAATTGTTTGAGCATGGGGAAAGGATATTGTAGAGTGAAATCATTTTGATTTAGATATTGTTCGAGAAGAGAAAGAGCGTGGGGGACTGGTACAGAGGTAAACAATGATATGACGTCGTAACTAACTATGTTGTGAGTGTGGATGTTGATGTGGCGTGTTTTAGTGATGAAATCATCTGTGTTGGAAAGATGAGTGTGGGATATGGAATTGATGAGAGGGTTAAGTTGGGATGATAACCATTTGGAGAGTTTATATGTTGAGCAGTTAGTGTTGGCTATGATAGGTCTGAGGGGGGTGTTGGGTTTATGTATCTTGGGCACCCCGTAGAACTGCGACAATTGAGCCATGTGGGATTTGAGTGAAGTTTGTAAGGTGGGGTGATCTTTTAAAATGGTTTTTAAGGATTGGTTGAAAGAGTGTTGGGAGTTACTGAGGGGTTTTTTGTTAAGGTGGATGTATGTTGCAGGGTCGTTTAGCAGATTTAGGCATTTAGTTGTGTACTCTTGTGTATCCATAATAACGATTCGACTGCCTTTATCCGATCTGTAGATAACTATCATTATTATTTTTTCAAGTCGCACTCCGATGGCGGTGATAGAATCTTGATGGGCAGAAACTTTTGATCTGTAAGTGCATTAATATGTAGACAGAAATTCATGACATGCCCCGGTCAGGATAGTTATTATTGCAGGATCTGGGTATCTTTTATTTTATTTTTTTTTTTTATTTTTTTTTTTATTTATTTATTTTTTTTAATTTTATTTTATTTACCTCTATTTTTTTTGTCAATTTTTTCCCAATCTGTTATAACATAAAAAATTTTTGTCTTGTTATTTTTTTTAATTTTATACCATTTTGGTCTTTTACTACAAAATTTTAAGCCTTTTCATTTCGTTTTGTTTACCCACTCCCCCCCTCTGTCACAACAACTTGAGCTACTAGATTCTGAGTTGTTACAAATGATTATTGATTCAAATAAGTCCCATATTTTGTTTATAACATAACACAAATTATTCTTTAATTTTTGTATTTTTGGTCTCTTTATATTATAACGTTTTGTTTTTTTTACTATAGAGATATAATTATTTATAATTCTTTTTTCATGTTTATAACTTTAAAAATTTGCGTTTTTACACTACCCCTAAAGCTATGTTACAATCATTGTTAAATCAACCAGCCATAGGCCAGTCCCGTTGCCTGCCGCACCTCTTTTTAGAGTATTGATCTATTGATCTAACGTCTGTTATATAATTGATCTTTATTGATCCTATATAGCTATTGAGCTGGTGATTGATTTTCAAGTCATATTTTTGATTAACACCCAAAAACTATTTATATTTTTCTTTTTGTTTTGTATTCTTTAAACCATTTTGTTTACTCAACACAAACAAAAAATTGGTACCTTTTCATGTTTATCGACTTAATTTTTTTTTTTTTGCATTTCTTGACTATACCATAAAGACAAGTAAATCATGTAAAGTCGTATTAGTATCAATAGCTGCCTATCCAGCCACCTTTCCTAATTCAACCTCTATATCCATTGAACCTATGTTGATCTATTGTTTCTATTTGAAGTGCTTTGATATCTATTGATTCAGTTCATATTTTTACTAAAATAAGCCACAAAAAACCTTTTATTTTATTTTGTTTTTGTTTTTCTTTAAAAAAAAAGTAACTATGAAAAATTTAAATTTATTTTTATGAACCATATACAAATCTTAACAAAACCAGCAACCACACATTCACCACACACACACAACAACACAACCTTTTAAGGGCCTACATTTAGGTAAGCCTTTGAACACACATCACACCAATCACACACCTCCACAGATACATTATATGACACTTATACTTAATAAATTGCTCCCTGGCAATCATCGTACTAACTTACTGGATCCATGTACTGCTATTTCTATGATGCCAAGCAAATGTGTAACATTTTCTAAACTTTGTTGGAAGACATTAACTATATTTTGCACCATTGTCTTAACTTTATAAACATTCGTATTTGTTATGTAATCTTTTCTTTTACGTTTCTATTATCCTTTATATTTATATTTTGTTAAAATTTTTTCTTAAATATTATACTTATTTATTATAACGGTATTTTTATTGTAATTTTTATTTTTATTATTTAAATAATCTATTATTTTTTTAAAAAACTTACTTTATTTTTGGCTTATTCTGTCTTAAAAACATCTTTGTTTTAGAATAACTAAATTTATATTCATTTCTATGGTATTATAACATTAAAAATTTTGCAAGTTTTTTACACTACCAATCTTAGTTAAGCTGTATAAACATAAACTCAGTAGATTCAATACCACCATTCCACCCCACCTCCTACCCCTTCCAATGATCCGTATTGTAGTTATTTGATCTATTTGATCTCAATCATTTCGAGTATCTATTTTGAGGAAAACTTAATAAAAATAAAGGTTAATCATTTATACACTGATCAACGAATATATGCTAATAAGCAAAGTTTTTCCCATTAATCAATTGCTAACATAACCTCACCTGATCTAAGAATTAATTGTACAACAAAAAGCCTAGCATACCTTAAGCACGAATAAACAAGGATAATCATCCACAAAGCATCCCACACTTACACAACAGATAAAAGTAAACTCAGGGGAACATAACAACAAACGTTAACGCTATTCAACGTAGCTATTGCTGCAGGCACATCTCTATACATATCAATGTTCAATTAATACGTTAAACATTTTGTAATTTTACCACCAAAATTTTTTTCAATTTAAACGTTCGGTCTAATTATATACAGAGCCTATACCGAAATGATATCTAACAGTAACAAAATATGGTTTTGTATTTTTTTTTTAGCAATTTATATAACGGCTAACTTATAACATACCTGAACTTTTAGAATATTCTCTTTACTTCGATGTGTATATAATCAACGACCAAACCTAACAGTACCTCGACGTAGTGAATATACGATCGCTAAGAACATTTTTCACTAAAGTTTCGATACTTATCCCAAAGTGGATGCTAGCTTACAACACATACAACTTCATGTCATCTCCCTTTATCACTTTTCCAACATCAACCAGCCAACAGCTAAGCAGCTATTATCTTAACAAATATCCTCCTTAAACAAAATGTAATCAAGATCACTATCCAAGATACTCTATTCATCTTGAACTAAGATTGACACTCCGTTCATGTACTATCCAAAGTAGTCTTGCGCTATAGCGAATATCATACATGACATTTGAAAACTATGAAAGAACTGCAATTATTTTTAATCTTGATTCTCTAGTCATCATTTATCCAATAACCTTATCGATTCATTACAGATTTCTGACGATAAACACGCACTTAACATAGAATTTTTTTTATTATTTTTTTATTTTACTATATTTTAATTTATCTTTTTATAAGTTTTCGATTTTTTCAACATTTTATAACTTTTGTATTATTTTATCTTTAGTTTAATTTTATTTTTTATATTTTTAATTTAATCTTTGTATTTAAAATAATCTTAATATTTGTTTTTTAAGGAAAACCTGCAGTGGTTTATTTATTTTTTCTGAGTTTGCTGTTTTAATAAAACATTGTTTTTTTATCTAATATTATATTTCATTTTTCATGTCTATTTATACTTAAAAGATTTCTAACCATTTTTAACACTACCCCTAACAGCAGTAAATCAGTAGTCAGTTAATACAAACACCCACAACCACTACTAACCTTCCATGATCTATTGATCTATTGTATCTATTGATTCAAGTCATATTTTTATTAATCTTTCACTATGTATTTTACAACGCCTAATACAGTAATCTGTCATAATACAAACCAACACAGCAACTCCCACCCTCACTCTAAGGTCACCATCAATATATTACTATTTATATAGTGTAGCTTATATTTTAATATATATATAAAGTATCATATATATATTATATATACTATATATGTAGTGACTAATATATATATATATTATATACTATAAAGTTTATTATATATATTATACTATAAGAGCATAAAAACTTACATATCTGTACACACGAAATAATACGGTTAATAGTATTTAATAAAGTTCCTTACTTAATCTACGCATAAGTAGCCTCATTTGAGCAACCTTATACATATTACACAAGCTTTTTCGCAAACTTATATTTCTCTTATATATTATGTCAATTTTACTATTAGCGTTGTTAATATTGAGAACTAAAACTCTAGAAAATTTAAACCACTACGCTACCTAACAAGCCATAACAGGCATTCTCTCAATTTAACAATGTAACTAAAATTAAGAAGTTTTTCCAACTTAAACCAATAGGGCCCTCTGCACAAATATTATTATTATTATTATTATTATATATTATTATTATATTATTATTATTATTATATTAATATTCTATTATTATTTTATTATTTTATTATATATTACTTATTATTATCTATTATTATTATCTATTATTATTTATTCCACAAAGATCTCACGACACCAATAACGTGTGGCGACCATATCGCTTTAGTCATGTTACAAAACTAAAAACCTTGGCTGTTGTAAAAACTTTGTCTCTCTACACTGACGAGACCTATTAACATTTACGAGGGCAATCTTTAACAAAGAACAAAGGGTTCGGTTACAACATCTGTTATCCGAACTTCATTTGAGAGTGGTTTGAGATATATCAAGCAACACGTGCAGTAAAAGAAACAAGTCACGAATCTCAAAAGCTGTAGTGAAAAAAATTAAAATTAGTTTTGAATAAGGGACTAATCACCACTAAGATATTCGTGGTATTAAAAAAAGGTTATAAGCATGACCATCTTGGTAGGCGCTTTGTGTCTATGACAATGGTATGAATGCGGCTCACAACTTACATGAAGGGTAAATTGCTATGTGTATAAACATGTACGCAAACACATGCATCACATACACACACACATAAATACACACAGACCCAAATCATATAATATATATATTATTATAGTAATATCTATTATATATTATATCTATATTATATATATAATATATATATATATCTATATATATATCGTTGAATAGTATATATATACTTATATATATAATAATATTATATATACATATATATATATCTATATATATTATATAATACATATTGTAGAGTTAGTAAATTTTTGCATTAATAATAACGATATACTTATTTAATTAATTTGTAAGACTCATTAACATATAAAGAATCTTCACGTTGGTTTAACTTTAATCATTATTTTTTGTTTTTGCTCGATTATTTTTTCCATTTCACATCTTAATAATAAACAATTTCGTTTTCCTTAGTTAATTTCTTTTAAGTTTTTATGCACTGTCTTTATATTTATATTTTGTTAAAAGTTGAGTTATTTAGTTCCTTATTATTTGTTTTGTATTTTATGTTCCCTACCAGCAAGAACACCCTCGGCGCTAACAGCCCGAGAGAACTACTCCAAGCTCCCAATTGCGACGGTTAGAACCTTAGCGCTTACCGTCTCGCGTCCTTCCATGCTTTACGCTCTCCATCAGCTTTTCGGGTGTATAACAAGTAGATCGCGAGTGACCCGCCGCATCCCTCTTGGTTGGACATATATATTATACTATATTATATAATATATATATATAGACTATGATATAATATATATTATATATATATATATATATATAATATAGTATTATATATATATATATTATATACATTTATATAATATTATATATATATATATAAAGCGAAATACGAGTTTTTTAAAGTCAGCTCAAAAGCAACTTGTTTCATATTATAATTCTTTATCTACTAATTAGAAACTAAATCATCAGTAGACATCCAATATTTTAACATTAAAATATATTTTACAAGATATTAAATATACAATACATATTACAAGGTAATTATATATATATAATATATATAAGTATATATACTCATATATCAGGGATATATATAATAAATATACTAATATATTATATATAGTATATATATATATATATTATAACTACCTATATATATATACTATATATATATAACAACTAAATTAACCCTATCTATCATGGAGCTTTATGAATATTTCAAATTTAAAACATTCTAAGTCTTTACACAACTCATGCTTATCTTTGGCGTTGTTGGTTCCTTGGAGCATAGTTTGTTATTCTGGCAACACAATCCGATACGCACATATGTAAAAAGTTCTCTCTCAGATATCATAAGTATGTTACTGTCTGGATCAGCAGCGTAAATACTTCCGCTCCATTGTTTTCTAAATAGATAGATGAATTTCTGCACGTTCATAGATTTTAAGAAGTTTTCAATGATAGTTTCAGTATCATCAGTTAGATTTTTCTTAAATGCACAATATTCCTGGTATAACATAGAATGAGCTACAGCTACGTAATTACCCAGTATTTCAGTCTTCTTCATCTGCATTAATACCCTCCTGCGAACTTCAGACATATATTTCAACCGTTGTATACCTTTAATACTGATTCTATGAGTAGTGGGATCAAATGTACATGATTCATTACACGTCTTCCATACTAGAAGCTCCATACCTATCCTGTGTGTAATTACATACTTAGAAAAGGCGAGAGTAAGTTGTCTACCATCGTGACCCTCTCTTAGGCTAATAACAATCTTCGGTGAGTCTAAAAAGTCGGTAGACTTAGAGTACTTCTTGATCCATTCTTCAACGTGGTGACATATAGAGAGTAGTTCATCCTTCCGCGCTCATAAAAATACGTTTGTTACTAGAGCATATAGGTTGATTAATACGCGTAAAAAATTCAAACCCATTAGGTTTTCTTTTATATAAGAATGAAACACCGTAGTCAGGGATCTTGACTGTCCATTGTACAATATCTTCTATAGAGGTATATCTGTTAAGATGGGTCATGATATACACACTGTAATACACTTGATGAAAATAAAACACTTTCAAGACTGAGCACAGAACTTGTTCAACGTTTAACAGTTAAAGCAACTATGGTTTTAAAATGAGTTTATACCTATAAGTAAAATAAAATCCCTGTTCAAATACAACTTTAAAGAGGTATGAGAATTTTCAACCAATCACATAAACACAAGCATATGAGATAAGGGATATTCAACCAATCACAGGATAGGTTAAAAGGAGAAAAGATATATTTCGTCCAATCACAGGAAAGGCGAGAATTTCCCTCCTTTTCATCTCAAAAGGTCTCCCTGAAACAACGTGTTTCAGATTAAAATATATTTATTTTGGTTTTTGTTCTTACTTGTTATCATGTTTCGTATTGTTAAGATTCGTTTTTCAGCCTTACCCTTAAGCGTTTGTAGATATTGCGTATATCGTTAGATTTCATGTATATATATATTATATATTTATATATTATAATAAATATATATATATATATATATATATATATATATATATATATATATATATATATGTCCACCAAGAGGGATGCGGCGGGTCACTCGCGATCTAATTGTTATACACCCGAAAGCTGTGGAGACGTAAAGGCATGAAGACGCTGAGACGTTAAGCGCTAAGGTTCTAAACGTTCGACATGGGCGTTGGATGTAGTCTCTCGGGGTTAGCGGCCGAGGTGTCTTGCTGTGCTAGGGAACATAACAATAAAATAAATAAAAATTAACTTAATAACTAACTTTTAAAAAAATTAATTAAAAGAAAAAATAATAAAACTTAAAAGAAAATCTAAAGAAAACGAAATGTTTTTATAATTAAAATGTGAAAAAAAAATAATCGGAAACAAAATAATATTTAAAGTAACAACGTGAAAGATCTTTATATTATATGTTCAAATTATAAATATTCTTATTTTAAACATAATTTCTAACTCTACATATATAATATATATATATATGATATTATTATTATATAATATATTATAATATATAATATATATATTATAGTATATAAGTATTATATATTATATATATATATAATTTTTATATATATATATATATTATTATGTTGGGTCGTGTCTGTTATGTTGTGTGTCGTATGTGATTGATGTGTTTGCGTACATGTTTTACACATGCAATTTACGCTTCATGTAAGTTGTTGAAGCCGCATTCATACCATTTGTTGTAGAACAATTAGTTACGCAGCCATTTCATTGGGTAATCTGAATACCGCGTTCTTTCTTTGCTTCAATTGTCCATCAAAACATAAATTAATCTTTTTCATACACGCTTTTGTTAAGTGGTTGTTTCTCGCACGCACGTCTTGTGTCCACTCCTCTCAAGAGGCTAAACAGATGTTTGTTAACCGAACCTTGTGTGTTCTTGTTTAAAGAATTGCAGTATGTTTTAGGTGTTCAGGTAAAGAGCATTTTAACCTTCAAAAGCCGAATGTGTAGTGTTGTGACATGAAGCGGATGATGGTCGCACACGTTATTGGTGTTGTGAGATCTTTCGTGGAATAATAATAATAATATAATAAATATAATTAATAAATAATAATAATATATAATTATAATATACAAAATAATAAATAATATATAATAATATAATAATACAATATAATAATATAATATAATTAATAATATATATATAAAATACTATATAATATATAATAATAATAATAATAATAATAATAATAGATACAATATAAATACGATACTTTGTGCCTGCTTCAGCGGGTAGGTTGAAACTTTCTAATTTTAGTGTACATTGTTAATCTTGAATTGACTGATTGGCTGTTCAGTGTTAGGTAGTGGTTTAAATTTTCTGTTTAGTTCTCATAAATATTACCACGCTAATTACGGACGTAAAAATTGACAATTTATATTTAGAGATATGTTGAAAAAGTGTGAATAGTATAAGTTTTTCTCCAATGTTAGCTACTTACTGTATTTAAGTAAGGAACTTTATTAATATTAAACGTTTATTCGCGTGTCAGATATGTTAAGTTTTATTATTTGGGGGGGTTTGTTCTTATATATATATATATAATATATTAATAATATATATATATATTATCTAAATATATTATATTATAATATATATATATATAACCTTAATATATATATAGTAGTATATATATATACTATACCTACTACTATATCATATTTATCTATTATGGTTAGGAAGGGTGGGGGGCGGTTGGTTGTTTGATTAGCAAGATATTAACTGTATTTTAGGGTTACTGTAAACATAGTAAATTAAATAAAAATTATGACTTGAATCATTAGATCAATAGAATCAATAGATCATGGAAGGTTAGGAGGGTGGGTGGTGGTTTGATTAACTGATTTACTTGATTTTACTTGTCGTTAGTTGAGTATGTAAAAACTGTGCAAAGTAATTTTTTAAGTTATACTAGACACTAAAATGAAATAAATTAATTAGTTAAACGAAGGGTTTTATTAATTAACAAGAATGAGAAAAAATCAAATGTAACCAGTTTTTAAACAAATATTGATTTATATTAAATAAATAAAATAAAATAAGTAAATACTAAAAATAAATATAAGTACAATGAAAGTATAAATTGTAGGATAAACTTATAATAATTAATTCTAAAATAAGTAAAAATAAAAAATAAAAAAAAAGTTTCTATGTTAGCGTTTATTCGTTGATCTGTAGATCGATAGGTTATTTTTGACGCTAATATGTTTTGACTATGAGAATTTAGTTTGCCTAATGTCCCACGTTTTAATTCACCAGTTCAAAATGACTGTTATATAAGATCTCTCGGATGGTTATGCAAGACATCTTATTGATGTAGGGTAGTGTCAATTCTTAGTTCCCAAGAATGTAGGTTCAATGCCTTTGGATATGAATTGGTCTTAGATACAGGCATCCTAATCAGAAAGTTAGAAAAATATGGCGTTAGAGGCATTTGTTGCTAGGTATGTTTTGGAATACAGTATGTGGGGTATTAACAGCTCTGAAGTTTATGTCTGATATACCATGTGTGTCTTGATTTTGTTATCATCACGATTTGCTAAAGTACAGACCTTTGGGTGAAATGTTTATTGAACCGAATACTTCATTACGTGAGTGTATGTTTAGGACTGTCGTTTGTACTCATTCGTAATATTATCGTAAGTTCAGGTTTTGTTATATTTTTTAGGGACTATTTCTGTTTATGTAAAAAAAAAATTTGTTACGTATAGCTTCTATGCGTAAGGTTGAAATTATCATTGACAAAGGTTTTGATAACGTATTTGTTAAATATTTTACAGATGTTAATGTATATTACCATAGATTGTTAGGAGATATGCTTGAAAACCAAGTGTTGAAATCTGGTTACGTGTTTTGGTTCTGTATGTTACGTTCTTGTACGTGATTGTTAAGTGTGGACATTTGGATTGATGTTAGCTGTCTTATTCCGTGTTTAAGGTAATGTCTAGGTATTTTGTTGTACATATGATAGAATTAACTGGTTCAGGTGATGTTATTTTTTACGCTTTATTAGCTGGGAAAA
>JABUQX010014903.1:0-12500 GCA_015478945.1 Trachelipus rathkii
ATGTTTTTCGGTACTGGTACACAAAAATTTGATTGGGCGATACCGTTACATCGGTACTTTTCAAAAGGTTGGGCGATACCGGTATCGGTACAAAAAGTATCGCCCGATACATGTACCCGGTACATGTACCGCGGTACTGCCCATCTCTGGTCATATCTACTCATCCAAATAATGAGGTCCTCTATTTAATGGATTTCAATGTACACAACACTAAATGGTTGAGGTCCTCTCATACTGAATTAGGTGGGGAGGAGACCGAATCATTCAACATTTTTAACTCTCTGGAGCAACTAATTAAGGAACCTACGCACATTCCGGATCGTCCAAACCAATTCTTGAACACACTTGACCTATGTTTCACCACTAGTCCTTCTCTATAAAAATACTACACTATCTTCGCTCCTATTGGTAAATCTAAATACAACCTTAGATATCTTAATTTTAATACTTTCTTTCCAACAGTTCCATCCTACCCTATGCGAATTTTCTGGCACTATAATCTGACTGAGTGGCGGGCTTTGCGTCGCTTCTAAGCTAACTATAACTGGAGTGACTGCCCTGATTCTGAAGACCGATAAGATGGGGGATGTAATCGTTAATGGGATGAGCAGGTGCATTCCTCTTCGATTAAAGCTTTCTCTCCTCAAAATCCATGGTTCGACCGTGCTTGTTCTCTGGCCATTCAGGCTAGATAGAGACAGTGTGTATCGGGAGGGGAAAATTCTCGTTCTCCTGTTACTCTCGCTAATTTTCAATCAGATCGAAATCGTTGCAGGGATACTCTTCGACGAGCAAAGCGGACTTTCATTAAACGAAACTTAGCTGACCTCCTTGGTTCTCCCACTGACACATCTTTCTGACTTCTTGCCAAAAACATCTCTAACAACTTTTATAAATCTGCCTTTCCTCCCCTTATTCGCTCTGAAAGTTCTGCTTCTAATACTTCAACTGAAAAGTCAATCTCCTTGGCCTTCTGTTTTCCTCTATTTCATAATTCATCCCTGGACGACTTTGGCAATCTTCTTCCCTCTCCATCTCCTCTCAGGTGTCCTATGCCTTTGACTGTAATTACATTTGATCGGGTGCACGGGCTTCTGAAATCTATGGACGTTAGGAAGGTGGGTGGTAGGATATCTTCCCTCTCCGAGTTTTGAGGTAGTGTGCTTCCTTGCTGGCGCCGAGCCTCAATACTAGCACTTTCCCTCAGTGTTGGAAGCGCGCATATGTCCAACCTATTCCAAAGAAAGGTAGTCGCTTTGTCCTTCTTACTATCGCCCTATAGCTCTAAGATCTCTAGCTCTAAGATCTTTGAAACCGCTTCTCAACTCTCGTTTCTTAGACGATCTGAATCTCATTCCCTTTTTTCAGATCACCAGTACAGCTTTCGGCTCTCGAGGTCTACTGGTGATATATTTTCTTATCTAACAGATTTATGGTTTTCCGCCATTAGGAATTACGGGGAGACTTGTGCTGTGGCGCTTGAAATATCCAAAGCATTTGACCGGGTATGGCACGCGTCACTACTTTCCAAGCTCCATCCTTTGAGTTTCTCCTTCTCTTTGCTTACTTATGTCTACCTTTCTTTCAAATAGCTCAATTTCTGCTGTTGTTGATGGGGCGACTTCTTCTTCTTTTCCAGTCAATAACGGTTTTTCTCATGGTACTATCTTATCTGCTACTTTATTCCTTCATTTCATTAATGATCTCACCTGCACATCTAACTCTATCCACTCGTATGTCGATGACTCAACCCCTCATTATTCAACTCATTTCAAATCTGCTACCTCTTTTACTATTAGAATTGCCTCTAGTCTTAATCTTTCAGATTCTATTCTCGTTGATCAGAATAGAATTTTCCTGTGGGGTCGTCTCAACCTTGCGAGATTCAATTCTTTAAAAACCAAACTTCTACAAACCTCCATCTCTTTCGATGGTTCTTTCGTCTCTTGGCTTTAACATAAACAAAAAATGTCTTGGAAACCTCAAATCACAATGATTGCTAGGGCGGTCTTAAAGAACCTGAGAGTTCTGTTTAGACTGTGAGACTTTTTTTTCTTCTTCTCAGCTATTCCATCCATACAAGGGTCTCATCCGCCCTTGTACGGAGAACTGCTCTCATATCTGGGAGGGCTCTGGTTTCATCCGACTTTTGGATGGGGTCTAGTCGAAGGTCAAAAAGCTTATAAACTG
The DNA here is from genome assembly GCA_015478945.1 of Trachelipus rathkii. Taxonomy (NCBI): domain Eukaryota; kingdom Metazoa; phylum Arthropoda; class Malacostraca; order Isopoda; family Trachelipodidae; genus Trachelipus; species Trachelipus rathkii. The sequence continues at coordinate 2,191 of JABUQX010014903.1, forward strand.
TTCTGTACTTTCCAGTTCACTTGACCCTCTATCTTTGCGGCGACATGTTGGAGCTTTATCTCTTTTCTATAGATAAAGCAGCGGCAAGTGCTGGAGGGAACTTACCATTCGCGTATCACCACTTTTACGATGCCCTCGTAGCACAAGGGGTGGGGTCTTTGTGTCTGCACATGAATTTTGCGTTCACATTAGTAACTCTGGGCTTGTTCGTTGCGGTTCTCCTTTCTTTCCAGCCACTTCTGTTCTGTGGAATTCTCTTCCATATTCTGTTTCCTACTGAATTTAATCACCCTTACATTAAAACCTGCTTTTGTGATCATCTGCGAAATTTGCGTTAGATGGTAACACTTTTTATGAGTTTAACACCCCCTCCTTGAATAGGGTTCTGTCCGTGAGTGGTGATGACCAAAAAAATCCGTACCTGTATTTCTCCTCGTTTTTGAATTGATTCCAGCATGCAAAACCTCTGAGTTCTTCCGATCATCTCCTTATCTCTTCATTTTTTTTCTCTCTCTCTCTCTTGAAGTCTGCTGCAAGAGAAACTCATTCATTCAGCGATGAAACGATTTTGACGCCTGTGCTGTATAAACTTATCGGACTTAAGATCGTACATCTTTGATTTCTTTGATTTCATTTCCATGAAGAAAAGGGTCCTTCGGGGTATGGGGAAAGTAAAGCTGAGGTAATTCCAATTCTTTCCTTTCAACTTTCTTTTCCTTGGTTTGTGGTTTGACTCTGCTTGCTTAACTCTGCTGTACATCACAGAGTCTCTGTCTTGGAAGCTGGCATGAATAGTGACAACAATTCACCGAAATATACAATTCCTGGACAGACAATTGACCGATATATATATATATATATATATATATATATATATATATATATATATATATATATATATATATATATATATATATATATATATATATATACAAAAAAATACACATATATATATATATAGAACATACTATATATATATATATATATATATATATATATATATATATATATATATATATATATATATATATATATATATATATATATATATATATATATATATATATATAAGAGGGAGAGTCAGAAAATACCGGAACATTACGATTAGTCTTCATATCTTACAATGCAATAAGCGCGTGCTGTGAGAAATATGTGCGCAGTCATGTAAGGACGTGTATTAGCAGCGTTTGGCGGTGTTGAGCATGTGTCCGTGCTTACAATTCAGTTTGCTTTGAGGCACTATCATTGTGTGTTGTCGGAAAGAGTGTTAATCAAGTATGTCAAACTTTGAACAGAGATAAGGGAGGTGTATGGTGATAAATCATTATCGCAAACCCGAGTTTCCGAATGGTATGCACGCTTTAAAGAAGGACTGGAGTCGATGGAAGACGTTGAGCCTGTCGGCAAACCATCAACATCGCGTAATGATGATACCATTGCTAGAGTACGGGAGTTAATCCGAACTGACCGTAGACAAAGCATCGATGATATTGCCAATATTGTCGGGATTTCTCATGGCAGTTGTCACGCAATCAGCGCATAAGACTTGAACATGCATCGCTTGTATATGCACCTTGTCCCAAAATTCTTCACCCAGGAGTAGTGTGAAGAGCGAGACTACATAAGCGGAGAGCCCATTGCTATGATGGATATCTGACGAACAGCCAAGTACCAGTGCTTTCTCAACCTCCTTACTCCTCAGATATGGCTAAAGCTGATTTCTATCTTTTCCCTCGCATGTAGTAGAACTGTTAAAAAGGGCGACTATTTCAGTAAGCAGAATAAATTCAAAGTACTATGACGCGTGAGTTGAAATAAGTGACAAAAGACGGCTTACAGCGAGATTTCAAGAAGTGATACAAACGCTGGCAAAAGTGTGTAACAGCAGCAGAAAGGTACTTTGAAGGTTTTATCGTGTAAGATGTTGTATCATATACAGTAATAAAGTTTAGTTAAAAGTTCCGGTACTTTTTGACTCTACCTCGTATATATATATATATATATATATATATAAATATATATATATATATATATATATTTATATATATTATATATATATATATATATATATATATATATATATATATATATATATATATATATATATATATATATATATATATATATATATATATATATATATAGTTATATATATATATATATATATATATATATATATATATATATATATATATATAGTTAGCAGTTATATATATATATATATATATATATATATACATATATATATATATATATATATATATATATATATATATATATATATATTATATATATATATATATATATATATATATATATAACCGAAGGAAATTAGGAGGGGATGAGGATGGTGGTGGGAGAGGGGAGGGGGTGAAGGCTGTAAATACCTGCAATTATCTCGGAGGATATTTTAACAGAAGAGGGAGGAAGTGGAGGAGAGATTACGCGAAGAATGGAAGAAAGTATGGATTAGTTATGAAAGTTAAACACCCCATGATGAAAGATAATAACATCGAAATAGAGGTTAAAAAAGTGATTTTTAACAGTATACTGACTCCGACACTGCTGTACGGAGCGGAAACATGGACAACAACGAGAAGAGAGAGTAGAATACAAGTTGGCGGAGATGAGGGTATTAAGAACTATGATTGGAGAGAGAGAGACAGAGTAAGAAATGAAGTAATTAGAGAAGATATAGGTGAAGAAGATGATGCTGAAGATGGATGGGAGATTGAGATGGTGGGGACATCTGGAGAGGATGGAGCAGGACAGAATGCCGAAAAGAAGAAGATGGGAATGGACCCCAGAGGGCAGAAGACCAAGGGAAGAACGAAGAAGAGATGGGCGGAGTCGGTGGAGGACTCTGGAAAGATGTCAACCAAAAATGAGAGTGTTAAAGAGAAGAGGAATAGTGCAGGAGAGGGATGTCTGGAGAGAGATTTGTGCGGTTGACAGGATGAAGAATCCTTCCTGGAGAGGAAAAAAGAAAAAAGAAAAAGATATATATATATATATATATATATATATATATATATATATATATATATATATATATATATATATATATATATATATATATATATATATATATGTCGGTATATATATATATATATATATATATATATATATATATATATATATATATATATATATATATATATATATATATATATATATATATATATATATATATATATATATATATACCGGTATATATATATATATATATATATATATATATATATATATATATATATATATATATATATATATGTATGTGGGTGGATATATATATATATATATATATATATATATATATATATATATATATATATATATATATATATATATATATATATATATATATATATTGCTTAGGTGGGATAGGATAGGTTTGGTTTAATTATGATAGGTTAAGTTAAGTTATATATTTGAATGCGCTTTACATGTCGGTAAATTGCTTATTTCAGTTAATTGTTGTCATTATTTCATCCTAGACCTCGCTACCTTATATTTTATATTTCATCCCGTATTATGGAAAATCTATTCCTTGAGACATTAAAAACTCGTATCTCAGTAGAAAATGTAACAATCTTTCTAGCTCGTGTTTTTCATGGTCTTTTTGATGACACTTTTAAGAAACCTTTAAACTCTTCTTTGCTTCTTCTTCATTCACTCCTCTAGTCCTTTCGATGGCACACATTCATTACCTTCTGCTAAAACTAAACTCTTTCCTATAACTCTACTTTATATGATTACGGAGTTACTCTTGCTTCATCACATCCCTTCAACTTACGTATTATAATTCAAGAGATGTAATATCTACTTTTCTCAGTTTAATACTAAGAAACTGTACTGTCCTTATAGTGTCTCTTCTGCTGTTCTCAATACTTGAGCTTCCGAGCTTGCATCCTGCCTAGGTATGTTTTGTTTCTCCCTTTCAATTCCGACCTTTCCTTTGTCCGAAAACTTCCTCTTTATGCGGGAAAAAAAGAGGGTTCGTCTCAATTCTGAAAATATTCATACTTAACTGCAAAAAGGCTTAATCTAGGATTTTGACTTTGAAGCATAACACCTCGGATCTTTCTCATTTTTCTAATAAGGCAAAGTCATTTCTTTTGTTCTTGATGCCTCAAAAACTATTTCTTGTCATTAAATTTTGTTCATCCTACTTACCAGTTCATCTATCTATCAATATACTAACATATTGGACATAAATACTCATTTTAAACCTTTATCTGTCATTGGTATCCTTGGTATCTCCTTTTTCCGTAATCTTTCTTTTTATGATCACATTTGTTTTCCCGCTAAACAAGCAACTAAGATAAAGTTACCATCAGGTACAATCAGTACTTATTCCCACCACTCCAGTTGTCGCTATTAATAGGTGAGTCGTTTTTCATTTAAGGAGAATGTCTAGGGGAGTTTCAATCCAACAGCTCTTCTTGAAAGGGTCAAAAGCTTTACGCTTTTATTAACTCTTCCACTCTTACTGATTCTCTCCCAAACTTTTCCTTGTCGTCGAACTTTTCTGCTTCACTTTTCTTATGCTATCGCTATTACAACAAACACAGAACAAATAAATTCGTTAGTCTCGTACATCTTCCTTTGGGGAAGCTCTCGGCACTTGTTTTTCCACATCAGTACTCTGTTCAGCTCTCTGACATCAGACTCAACTGCGAAACATTTTCTTATGTATACTCTACTAGTAAAAGTCTGGAATATTCTTCCTTATTCTGAACTCTCCAAATTCTTTTATTTCCTCCACACTATCAAAAGACATGCATTGGGTCATGTCTGCCAATAATTTAAATATAGTTATGACTTATAACTATCTTCATCTCTTATTGATTTCTAATAGGCCTGTGGCTCTTTCCACAATGGGTATTATATATATATATATATATATATATATATATATATATAATATATATATAATATATATATATATATATATATAATATATTTATATATTATAAATATATAGATATAATATTATGTATATTATATATATATATATATCTTATATATATTATTATAAAATTATAATATATATATATTATTTATATATTATAGTATATTATATATTATATAATATATATATATATCTTTATATATATATAGTAGTATATATCTATTATATATATATATATAAAGTTATATATATATTATATTATAATTTATATATATATATATATAGAATATATTTATATATAGATATATATGTATATATATATATAGATATATTATATATATAGATATTATATATAATATATAGTTTTTGTATATATATTACTATATATTATATATTATTATATCTATATATTATATATATATATATATTTATTATTATATATATTAATATTTATATATATTATATATATATTATATATATATATATGATATATATATATCTTCTATAATATATTATATATATATATAGTATATATATATATATATATATATATATAGTATATATTTATCATATAGTATATATTAATATTATTACCGTGCGTATCCAGGGGGCCAGGCCCCCCCCCCCAAGTTTTCTAGACACTAAAAAATTTTAAAGTATCATATCTGTTAATAATATAGAGTGCAGAGGTAAATTATTTTATATAATTCGTCGCTGACAGGAACAATCTCGTAGAGTCCTTAGTTAAAACTAAACTTGAAGAAATCAGAGAAAATGCAACATTAGTAATTTCAGCAGATGTTTGAAGAATGCGTAGCGCTATCAGAGCTGAGTATGTAAATTGCTGTTAACAAGAATCAACAAGTTCCAAAATACATGACCAAGCATTCCTACTGTCCGAACCGCAAACCCATTATTGGTACATCATTTTTATACCATTTAGGATGATTTAATATCAGCATTTAGCAGACGAAGGTTTTTAATCAGCAAAGAATTATTTCTTTCTGCAATTTAATCATACGCTAGGTTGTAATGTGCCATATGCAGAAGATAAAAGACTGTGTAATCATTTACAAGGAAGACTCGCAAAAGCCTAAATAGAAGAGTTTCGTAAAAGCAGAGATGTGGATTTATGGAAGTTGAAATACGCACACACCACAGATCGTCCAAAAACAGCAATAGACGAACTAGTTTCTTTTTCGCAGTCACAATTTCCCAAATATTCTACATCTTTGCAAATAACTGGCAATTTTACCCATGTCTACTGCTTTAGTCGAAGAAAGCTTTTCAACATTAAACTTCTGAAAAGCTCCTTGAGAAAATGCTATTGGAGATGAAAGACACATGGAACTTGCCTCCTCTTAACATAATCAAATATATTGACATAAAACTAATGTTATCTCGATTTTTGCCTCACTCTCACTGCCCGCGATAAAGTTAACAATATATGCTCAAGATGATTTTTAGTATATATAGTATACTCCATTTTTTAGAAATTTAAAATATTTGTCCTTTCCACTTTATATACCTATATATTATATATAATAGTATATAATATTATATATATATAGTATATAATATTAATATATATGATATATATATTATATATATATATAGTTATATTATTAATTATATATATTATATATTTATATATTCATAATGTATATATATATATTATATAATATATATATATTATATATTATATATATATATTATATATATATAAATAATAATATCTATATATATATATATAACTATATATTATATAAAGTATATAAATAATATTATATATAGTATATAGTATATGATATTATTATATATATATTATATATATATATATATATATATATATATATATATATATTTATATATTATATATATATTTATATATAAGGAAGCGCGAAAGTTTGGCCCCCCGAAAAAATTTCTGGATACGCCACTGGTATATTATATATATATATAGTATATAATATATATTATATTATATATATATAATATATATTATAATCTATATATATATATTATATCTATATATATATATATATTATATAGTATATATATATATATTATACTATATATATGGCTTAGTATTAGATAGCCTGACAGACAGATTAAGACCAAAAAATTTTCCTGTCCAAAAAAAATTTCTAAGTTCAGAAAAGTTAATTAAGTTAGGTTTTTAAGAAAATTGTTTAGTGGCAAGCTTCTGGCATAAATCCAAAAGCTTGCCACTAAAGAATTGTTTCTCTAAAAACTTAATTAATTAACTTTTCTGACCTTAAATTTTTTTGAACTTAGGAAAATTTTCTTCTCAAAATCTGCAGGCTACTCTTGAAACTATACATATTTATATATATAATATATATATAAATATATATAATATATATATATATATATATATTATTATATATATATTATTATATTATATATATATATATATATATAGTATATATTAAAAAGTAATTATATATAATATATATTTATATATATATAATATATTATATATTATATATATATATAAGTATATTATATATATTATATATATTATATTATATATATATAATATATATATTATATATATATATATTTATATATTATTTATATATATATTATATATAATATATATATATTATTTATACTATACTATAAATATGACTACGTAATATTATACATAGATATATTTATCTTTAACGTATATATTCAAAAAAGCATTATGAGCAGCCTAGAGCAGATTTTTATGAGGTACTTTATGAAATCTTGCAATTTGGACTTATTACAATATTATTTTTTTTTTTACATTTACTCTTTGTGTTTATAATTAGTTATTTATCATTTAATAATATATAATTATATAAATATAAATATATTAAATTAAGTGTCACATAAATTGGAAGTATAAGTATATATTATATATTTCTATTTTTTATAGAAATAGAAAAATCATAGAAAGGCGAAAACAGCAAGTGACCATAAATTAAATTTTTATACAAACTAAATCGCTAGGTAAGGCTATACGTATTTTTTTATTTTAAAAATATAGACAGATCAAGTAAAATAATGCTTATTCAGATCTGAGAAAGTTTTCCTCTATGATTATATTATTTAATATTATTATTATTATTATTCAAAATTAATATTTAGTAATTTATTCATTATCTATTACTATTATTATTATTATTATTTATTATTATATAAATATATAATCAATATATAGATCAATATAATAATAATTAAATAATATCATTTAATATAAATTAATTATATTTTAATTAATATTAATATTATTATTATTATTATTATTATTATTAATTATTATTTTAATTATTTATTATTATTTAATTATGTATGTATAATATTATATTTAATTATTATTAATTATAATTAATTAAATTATATATTCATAAATAATATTAAATAATAATTATAAATTAATAATATATAGATTATAATAATAATTAAAATTACGTAATTAATAATATGTAATGATTAATATTGGACAGCTTAACTACATTAATTATATTAATATTAATTAATTAATTAATTATTAAATTATATATACTAATATATATATATAATTAATAATTGATATATATATTATAGTATATATATATAGTAATATATATATATATATATAGTATAATTATACTATAAATAATTTAACTATACTATATTAACTATATATATATATATATATACTATTAACTATATATTAATATATATATAATCATATATATTATAATTAATATTATAATAATTATATATATATATTATATATATTAATTAATGATATAGTATATATATATATATATATTACTATATATATAATAAAAAATATATCTAATATATATAGCTGCCTTACTCACTCAAATTATAATTAAATCTTCTAAGGTTAATCAGGACCCACTGATTTAATATATTAATAATATATATTTATATTATATATATATATATATATTATTATATATATTATATTATATTATTATTATAATATATATATTATAATTATATATATATGTATATATTCAATAGTATATATATATATATATATTAATATAATATATTAATATATATATTAATATTATAATATATATAACTATTCATATAATATTATATTTAAATAATAAATGATATATATATAATATATAATATAATATATATATTAAATTAATATATATATAATATTAATATATATTATATATATATATATATATATATAATAATATTATATATTATATTATATATATATATAGTATATATCTATATATTATTATATAAAAAAAAATTATATTTATTAAATATAAAATATATAGTTTATAGTAATATATTTATTTATAGTATTAATATATGTATTAAAATATTATATAATATATATATATAATTAATATTTATAATAATTAATAATATATATATATATAATATATATATATATATATATATATTTGTTATATATATATATATCTATACAGTATATATATATATCATATTAAGTATATTATAATAATTAACTGCTTGCTCTAATAATTCAAAATACCATATATATAATCATAATATTTATTTTATAAATATTTTAAAACGCATTGGCGAGTATTAGCAGTACGAATAGGTCATATCTGATAATATACTATTTGATAAACATGAAACTTAATTAATTAAATAGATTTTTAGTGAGTTTCCATTATATAATGCCTATACATCGGAATAGGTCTTGTTATATATTTATTGAGTAGTTTGTAGATTATACTAAGCTATAAATTGAAAGGATAATTTAAATTATAAGTACAGTAATTAAAATAGTGAGAAGTTATTAAAGGTATCCAAATTGAAATGAAGAACTTATTAAATAAGTAATTTCATTTTTAGTGAACTAACCAATAATATACTTATATTAATAATAATTAATAAATATAATATAATAACAATAAAAATAATATCATAAAAATATAATATAATAAATTAAATATCTAAGACTAGGAACTCCGCTACACTACACGAGCTGTGCTAAATTGAATACATAATGCCTAATACACTAGAAGTTAACAAATTAATATATGAATAACTATCATAAATTACCTTTTATAAAAATATAAATATAAATAATTAATAATAATAATAATAAATAATAATAAATAACTGAATAATGAGTAAATTCTCTCTTTATTATATATTTTGATTGTGGACTATAGACTTGTCTACAACCATGAATGAAAATAGTATAACAATGTATTTTATATAAGTAAATACTTAAAATAAAGTCATTTATTGTAAAAAATTGAACTCAAATATGTTAGGTAATAAACGCTAGTAAACTATATCAAATCGCCTAATCTGTGCGAGTATAAATAAAGCAAGTAGAGAGAGGAGAGAGAGTAATGCAGTGAGCAGTAGAGAGAGAAGT
>JABUQX010014903.1:17500-22785 GCA_015478945.1 Trachelipus rathkii
TTAGGACGCACAGACAGACAGACAGACAAACAGACAGACAGACAGACACAGATACAGACCAACACAACAAAAAAAAAAAAAAAAAAAAAAAAAAAAAAAAAAAATTATCAAAAACGAAGACGAATATCAAGAGACATTTTATTGTTATTGTTCGAATAAATGAACTGAGAAATTCTCCCGTGTATTCATTATTTTATATGGCCCTTATTTCTTTATATATATATACACACACATATATATATATATAATATATTATAATATATTTATACAATATATATATAATAGTAGTATATATTTAATATATATATATATATATATATATATATAAGTATATATATTATATATATATCTGTATATATATAATAATATATATATATAATATATATATATGTTTTTTAATAATTTATATATATAAATATATATATATATATATATATATATATATATATATATATATATATATATATATATATATATATAATTTATATATATTATATATATATACTATATATATTATAGGTATATATATATATTATATATATATTATATATATATATATATATATGTTATATATTATATTAAATACTATATCATCTGGCCTGCATTGGCTTCACCAGCGGCGTATTGGGCACGATATATAATATATATGATAATAATATATATATATATATATATATATATATATATAGTATATAAATTGGGTGTCTGTGACCTCGTCGGTTTTTCTTCACCAGATACACAGAGACCATCGAGACAGAGAAAATGAAAATAAGCTATTAATTACCTACATTGACACAAACCGTAAATACATACATATCATATACTAAAGCAGCATTAGTCGATTAAAGTTTGCTTATAATATTATTTATTTATATATATATATATATATATATATTATATATATATATATATATATAATATATATATATATATATATTAGTATATATAGTATTATATATATATATAATATATATTATATAGATATATAGTTATATCCACATTTATAATTAGTTAATAAGAAGGTTCAGAAAAATTGTTCAAAAAATCTTTTCGATTTGCTTAAAAAAGTGGATTCCAATTATTCGGGACTTCCAACCAATTGAATAACATATTTCGGGAAAAAAAAAAATTAAATACCAAAAAGATTCTCATCTTTCTTTTTTTTTTTTTAATGTTCCTTCACTGACCTGAGGAGTCAGAAAATTATCCACGTTTGCGCAATGTGATAATTACACTTTTCTTCGTTTATTTGTTTTTTTTCCCGCGATCATTTTAATTGCACAAATAGATTTCAAAAGTATTTGTACACAAACCCCAAACCAACACTTTACGCACACGCAAACACACACACGCAATATATACTAGTATATATATATATATATCATTATTATATATAGTTTATATATGTAGTAATATATATATATAATTATATAGAATATATAGTATATATATATATATATATATATATATTATATTAAATTTATAGTATATATATATATATATATAATATATCGTATATATTTACCATGACTAACAACTTCAAAATAAAATTTCCTCTCAAAAAATTTTTAAAAATACGTGAAGGAAAGAACCTTTGTATTGTAAGAAGGAGGAGGCAAATATTCTTTTGGATTTATAAACAAAGAAATGAAATTAATGCTGCGCCTGATTTATCTAGCTATCAAACATAGGTCACATAATAGATTAATAATAATAATAATAATAATTAATAATAATAAGAATATATATAAAATAAATAATAGATAATAATATATAATAATAATAATTAGTAGGTTATATTTTATATTATTTGAAAATTTATAGATGTATGTATAATAATTATTAATCAATAAAAATTAATAATATTGAATAATAATTAATATGATAATAATAATATACCTAATTAGTAATGAGATAATAATAATGAAATAAAATAAATAATAATATAATAATAATAATAATAAGATAATATAATAATAAATAATAATAAACAATAATAATAATATAATTATAATGTATAATATAATTATATGATATATATATAATTATACATTATAATTATAATTATAATTATAAATTATAGATAATAATAATATAATAGATATAAATAATAATATATATAATAATAATAGATAATAATAATAATAATAATAATAATGAATAATAATACATAATAATAATAATAATCAATAATAATAATAATAATTAATGAATAAAAATAATTTTATATAATAATATTCAACAAAATAATAATTTATAATATATAATCAATAATAATAATAATATAATAATAATAAAATTGAATAAAAAAATAATAATATAAATATATATAATATATAATGAATTAATATACAATCAATATAATAATAATAATAAGTAATAATAATAATAATAATAAATAATAATTAATAATGAATAAATATAATAAATAATATAAATAATAATAATAATAAATAAATATATAATAATAATAATAAATACTAATAATAATAATCAATAATAATAATAATATAATAATGAATAATTAATATAATAAATAATAATAAAATAGCCCATAATAATAATAATAATAATAATAATATAATAATAATAATAATAATATAATAATAATATAAATAATAAAATATAATATAATAATATAATAATAATATAATAATAATGAATAAATAATATAATATTACTAATAATATTAATAATAGTATAACAAACATAAAAACAATATATAATGAATTATAATTATAATTATAATTATATTATAATTATAAATAATTTATAATTATACGTTCATAATAATATATAATATAATGTATATATAATTATAATATAATTATAATAATATTAATACATATAATAATAATAACATATAATAATAATAAATAATAATAAAATAATAATAATATATAATAATAATATATAATAATAATATCAAAATAATAATAATATAATAATAATAAATAATATATAATAATGAATAGATAATAATGAATACTGTAAATAGGAAATGGAGGAGTAAGACTGCCATTTGAATGCTGAACTCTCTGAAGATGTAAGTGGGTTCTGCTTGCCAGGAAGTTTGAGCCCTCGTAATTAAAATAACAAGTTAAGAGATTATAATTGAATCATCTTGCAAAGTGGCACATGACTCTAAAACCATTTTAGGGAAATAAATAATACTCTTCGAGTAACATCCACGCTTCGAATTGCCTTTCAATGTTTATTCCACTGTTTCATCTGTAACAACATGTCGCAGAAAGTGTTTATAATCAGTTGCTCTAATCCAGTGGTCCCAATCTTTTTTACATGGCGCACCCCAAGAATAGAAAAAGATAGATGCCATGCATCTCTTCCTTACACTTATTAGATATGTGTTATAAGTTATAATATATATATATATATAGTATATAAGTATATATATAATATTAATATATCAATATATATATATAATATCTATATTATATATATATATATTAGTTTATATATGTATATATTATATATATTTTAAAAACATGTCTATTTAAGTAATTTATGTTAAGCGATGTGTTTTGACAATCTTAATGTAAGTTTTAGAAATTCTTCGGTTATAGTTCATGAGAGATAGCTAATCTTAAGCTTCTGGTTCAAGATGGTTATTTTATTTCTCTTTTTTGGCTTAAGATCTGTCATAGCAAAATGTTTGCTCGCATAAATATGTTGAACCAAATGGAAGCACAGTGAATTAATTTGCAGTTTTTGTGCTAGATCAATTTTAGGCATCTAACTTTTCAAATCCATTCTGCAAACCAATTGACCAACAAAGGTTTTATGAAAAATTCTTCTTTAATCTTGTATCTTCCTTTAATTTCACTCCGCTACTCATGTGGAATCTTAATATGATGTTTGAGTTTATTGTTCTTATTGAATGAATTTAAGACCCTTTTAAAGTCGTTATCGAGTATGAAGGTTAGTAAATTTTTTAAAGATTTTCATCACTTAATTGCCAGGTGTGTGATAAAGTGTTCTTTTTCTGACAATTTATTTCATTTTCTACAATGAAATCAATCAAAGTAGGAAACCTTTCCAAACTTTCGATTTTTCACATAGTTTTTTTTTTTTCAACAAAGGCAAAGTTTTCTCTCCAAAAGAAAATAATTTTCTCAACTCGATTGTTAACAATCATTGACCTTTTAGGTTGAAGAGACAAAGGTTTCAATGCAATTTATTTCTCAAGAAAGTTTCTGCCAGATACTATACTATCAGACAAATTTCACTGCATAGCAGGTTTGCAAACTTTAAGTTCCTCTCTTTTTCTAAGAAAGAAAATTTTTAAAAGTTCATCTTTATGCTCGGTAACTCTCTTAAGTATTTTTGGCCTTTGATAGCCACCTTACTCCTATGGCAAAAACAAAATTTAAGGTTTTGCATCACGCTTGTCGCGCACCCCCTGGTATTTCGAGACGCACCCCAGTTTGAAAACCACTGTTCTAATGCAAAAGATATCCTTTAATATTTTACCTAAATAAAAATAAAAATGGTAGTGAACAGGACTTGATGATATTCGACACTTTTAAAAACTTTTTATACTTTCATAGTGATAACCTCTCTGATATCAACAGTATAAATCGAAGCTTTTTAATCTAATAGTTAAATACAATATCAAACAATTACTTTCAAAGCAGACTTAAAAAACTATAATTCATTAGGAAATCATCATCATAAAAAAAAAACTTTTAAGAACCAACACAGAATGTCGAAAAAAAAAATTAACTGATGCTACTATAACTAACAAGATAAATTTTATATTGAAAACAATCAGTTGCAATGAAAGAAAACTACTGAAAACAAAAATTAAAGTTGATATTATATTCGATTTGTTTTCTAATGAAAAGTCAATAGCAGAGTCTGACGTTAATCCTCTTAAAGATAAATGAATATCCAAAAATAAATAAATATTTCAAAAATAAATTAATATCCCAAAATAAATAAATATCCCAAATTGAATAAACTTTCTAGGTATCTAACATGCCCCCCCCCCTCAGTAGAATATAACAATTTTTTTTTTTAGTGCCGCAAGTATAATATATACAAAAATTTCAGAGAAAGTTCTATTTCTAAAATATAAATTGTTTAATTAAAATATTAAACAACCGGTTGTCATCAATATTCATAAATGGGTGGATCTTGGGGATAACGATTGATCAGATGTATGATAAGTTGACCCTCCTATCCCCATTCTAACCCTCCGATTCCCACCCTGGTAACTCGTTCAGACGCTGAAAATTACCAATCTCCCTTCCGATGTTTTTGCT
>JABUQX010014904.1:0-2500 GCA_015478945.1 Trachelipus rathkii
CACAATTTGGTTCATTCTTTTCTGTCTCAACTCTACTCCCTTATTACTACCATTGCTATCAATTTTCTCCTTTATTTCATCTGTTAAAGTTCTGTATTTTCTCACAATTATTGTTTTCTCCAATGATTCTTTATAATCTATATTTCTAACGTCTTCGCCCCCTTCCTGTGGGTGCTCTTGGCTTTTCTCTGGCCAATAATATTGTTGCATAATTTCTCCTACCCTTCTAACTCTTTGATAGCCATTCGTTACTTGGTTGTGGACTATGCTCGGTTTTTCATCATTGTCACCTTTCGTTTCATCATTCTTCTTCACCACCTCTTGTACCTGTTTTACTCTCACTTTCTTTTTCAAATTTCTTTCTTTGTTTATGCCTTGTCTTGTAAATTCTGTTATTATTTCCCTTCTTAAAATGCTTCTTATCGTCTTCAAAGCTCTCTGCGACCTTCTGTAACAAAGTCTTCTCAAAGGACATCATCTCTGGATACATCACTGTTACTTCTTCCAACGTCAACTCTCGTTGGAGATCCTCTGGAATTCCTTTATGAGCATCTCTCAACCCCTCATTTTCACCCTCCTTTGGGTCCACCAAGGTACCTTTATCCATTTGGTCTTCTATGATCTCCTTCAGTACCGAGTCTTTAATCAGCAAGTATTTTCCTTCACTTTTCTCTACCGTGTGCCAAATTCTTCGCAAAGTGATATCTCTTTTCTGCTTTACTTTCGGTACTAAACCATCTTGTATCTGTTTTTCTTTGCCAAATATTTGATCTTGTATAAGATCTTGTTTCAGTTCACCTTCTGCGGAAGACACTTCTGCTGGAGTGGCTATTGCTTCTGATCCTTCCTTAATATTAATATCATCAGTAGTTCTAGTCGTGAGGTTATTATTGGCCCTTGGAGTCTCAGTCTTTGGGGGGGGGGTGTTACTTACTTCTTCAGGAGGTACTTCCTCAGATATGGTCATGATAATACCTCGATCTCTTGATGGTAGCAACATGGGTACTTTTGCAACTTCCAACTGGCTCTTTTCTTCAGGTTGACTATTCTTGGAGACACTGTGCCTGACGAATGAATCCACACTCAAATGACTTTTCTGGGGGGCGTTACGCCCGTCGAGTAAATCCACCCTCAAATTTTCTTCCACCTTTTCCACGATAGGGGATAGTGAACTCTTTGGAGTTACCCCGTCCTGCGTTACGCTAGGACACCGGCTCTTGGCCTCATCCCAACTATCATTAGGCTTAAAGGGAGGTAAAACTCCTTCTACGTTACCCAGCACTAAGTCATATACAACATCCGGCATCACGACCGCTGTTGTCTCTCCCACGTAATATGGAGTATCCAATATTACTTTTGCCAGAGGAACCCGCTTTACAGTATTATCGAGTAACCGCATCTTTCTAAACACTCCAGTGTAGTTTCCTTCCAGAACGAATTTTTGACGTAAAAACAATCCTGTTACACCCTGTATCTCTGAGAACTCTGACTCTAAAACCGTTTGCAATACCGTCGACCACTGGTAGATCTTGAAAACATTCGTCAGTTCCACCTACCATACAAATATCTTCCCCTGACTGCTGTGGTTCTTCACCAGATAATATCTGGGCTTTGTCTTCTACAGATATATCTGCAGACGCCACAGTGGTGTTTGCTGTATGTCGACTTTGAAAAGTATTAAAACCTCGGCCGCTACCATTGTAGGGCGAACTACGACAATCTCTGGCTATGTGACCGCGGCGTTGACACTTAAAACAAGTCAACACGCCTCTTGGCTCGCTTGAGCTTCTTCTATGATTTTCCCTTCTTTGATCGTTGCCTCTTGCAACATTTGCCGCTCCATTGTTTCTTTGGAGTAAAGCACTGTGGTTGTGGTTCGTGGACTTTCTTCTGACACTCTATGATAATTATTATTATTGTTAGGTCTGCTTCTAAAATTACTTTGGTGACTGTGTCGGGCACTAAACTAGGCTTATATCCTTGCAAGTAATTTTCTGAACTTGCTATTATTTCACTCATTTCTTTATCATTTTTGACTGTAAGATATGTGGCTAAATCCTTCGGCACGGTACTCATGTATTTGTCTATCGTAAAGAACTTCAGTAATTCATCAAAAGTTTCTTTAATGTTAGCTGCTGTGACCCATTTCTTTAGTGACTCGTAAATCCTATTCATATAGACTTTCGGATTATCATCTTCAATCGGTGTCATGGACTTGAATTTAGAGC
The DNA here is from genome assembly GCA_015478945.1 of Trachelipus rathkii. Taxonomy (NCBI): domain Eukaryota; kingdom Metazoa; phylum Arthropoda; class Malacostraca; order Isopoda; family Trachelipodidae; genus Trachelipus; species Trachelipus rathkii. Next base: position 2,229 of record JABUQX010014904.1, read on the forward strand.
GATACCCGCTTTCAGTTAGGTCATATCGCACTAGTAAGGCTTGTTTTAAGACATCATAATTTGTGGCATCTTCGACTGGAAGTTGATTGTAAACTTTGACAGCTTTTCCTGTAAGAACTGATCCTAAAATATAAGTATATTTTTCTTTAGGAATATTGTTCGCTACCGCCTGCTTTTCAAAGAGTCTGAGGTAATCCTCAGTGTTATTGACTTTCTCTTACAAAATTTGGGATCTTCAACTTCAGTAATTTTTCATGAGAAGAGTTATTAGT
>JABUQX010014904.1:12500-17500 GCA_015478945.1 Trachelipus rathkii
TTGGGAATATAAATCCATCTTATATTGCCCCATTACTATTGTTATCCATTGAGGATGAGGGAAAATATCCCAAGTATATGGTAAAAGAAAATATGACAAACAATCTGGAACCTGCCAAATGGTGGCGCATAATTAGCAAAAAATTTCAAAAAGTAACAAATTAATTACAAACGAATTTTGCCAATTAATGATAATGGTATCATCTCTTCCAGCCAGCTCAGCTTCGATTGAACGAATATTTTCAAATTTTGGGATGATCCAAACGAAGCTTAGAAATAGGTTAGGGAATGATAGGGCAGAAAAACTTGTAATGTGCCATAGATTGCTAAAAGATACTAAAAGTAATGATTGGTAGTCAATGGTAGATCAAGAAACTTAAATTTACTTAATACTATATTCTATATAGGCTTATAGCTATTAGCTACTATATATAGGGCCTAATGTGCAATTTTTTTTCTCTGTGTTTGTTACTTAAATAAATTAAGTTTATATATAGAGTTTTTTAAAAGTTCAACCATTTCCAAGTGCTTATTAATTAAATCAAAATAGTTTTTTTTATCCTAAAGGACCCAAGTGGTCCGTTAATTGATTAAATTAAATTAATTAAATTGATATATATTAAGTTTAAAAGTTATGTTTATTGTTTTTTTTTTATCTTTGAAAGACCCTTCTTTCAGTTTCACAATATTGCAATTAATTTTTATTGTACTAATGAATCACTTGAATTACTTTTATTGTACTAATGATTAAGTTTTCTTTCAAAGTAATAATTATGTACCTAAATTTTCTTTTGTGCTCAAGACTTCAAGTGACTATTAATAAAATTGATATAGTTAATATAATTTTTAAAAACCCAACATTTCTTTCCATAATACTGTAATTACAGTGTAAATATATGTAATAATTCTGTTCTTTTATCTCAGTTCTTAATATTTATATCAATCTACGTTGTAATTTTTTATAAAACACCCGCCTTTCATTTTGCCCAGGTTTTTTGTATAAAAAGCTCAGCCCGGGTGGGTAGGTGGGCAGCTCCCCGGGCAGTTGCCCAATGCAACCCTGCTCTGTACCCATACTGCTCTTCACCCAATCTTGGCTCTATTTTTGATCTTAATTTTCTTTCTAATATTCTTTCATATAACTTCGCCATGTGATCCATTAGTGAGATTCCTCAATAATTTTTACAATTTCCTGTGTCCCCCTTACCTTTATAAATGGGAACTATTATTGACCTTCCCCAACCTTCCGGCACTCTACTCTCCACCCAGCACCTGTTCAGAAATCTCAGCATCAAAGCTTTCAGCCCCTCTCCTCCCTCCCTCAGCAACTCAATATTTATTCCATCCTCACCAGGAGTTTTTCCGCTCTTCATTTTCCTTAACACCTCCTCAAATTCCTCCTCCGTTATTACCTCCTCCTCTTCTCCCTCCACGTTTCTCTCCTCCTCCTCTCTCTCCCCTTCCTCTTCCAACTGCACTTCCACATTCAACAACTCATCAAAGTACTCTATCCACCTTTTGTTTTTTTCCTCCGGGCTTACCAATGTTTCTCCATTTTTGTCTTTCATATTACATACTCTACTCTTCGCTCCTCTATACGTTCTTGCCAATCTAAAAATCTTCTTCTTGCTTTCCTTCATATCATCCATCAGTTCCTTTGCTAGCTTCTAAGCCACCTCCTCCTTTGCCCTCCTCTTCACTATCTCCGCTTTATTTCTTGTTTCCACGTACACGGCTTTAGATTATATATATATATATATATATATATATATATATATATATATATATATATATATATATATATATATATATAATATATATATATATATAAAATAATATATTATATATATATATCTTATATATATATATATATATATATATATATATATATATATATATATATATATATATATATTGCAATTAAAAAGTTCAACATTTCCAAGTGCTTATTAATTAAATCAAAATAGTTTTTTTTTCTAAAAGGCCCAATGTGTCGTTAATTGATTAAATTAAATTAATTAAAATGATATATATTAAGTTTAAAAGTTATGTTTATTGTTTTTTTTTTTCTTTGAAAGCCCTTCTTTCAGTTTCACAATATTGCAATTACATTTTATTGTACTAATGATTAAGTTTTCTTTACATATATTGCCTACTTCTGTAGATAATGAGGGAAATATATAACATCAAAGTGTCTATATAAAAAATAATTTAATGAATCTTTTATTCATTAGTCGTTCAGCAGAAATGTCAAATGAAATGAGAAGTCGTAACATAAGATATAGTTGAACAATGTTTTTAAAAAGAAACTATTATAGATTTACAGGTTTATAATTGTCTCATTTCACTGTATCTTTAAACGTTCTTATTTCTTTCCCTTTGTTTGATGCATGAATATTGGTTCTAGGTATATATTACCTATAAAATATTGTTTAGACTACATTCATTAGGAACAATTTGTAGTGATTTCCCATGTTGATTAAAAGAGAGGGAAAATGGTTTGAAGGATCAATACTGCTTGCACTCATCTCTGAATACAATATTGCTTGTTGTGATTTATGCAATGCAAAATATTTACTGCCCCCTCCTTCAGAACACTATTCTTCCTTTCTTTCTTTCTTTATCTACCTTTTTTTCCCAAGATTGGGAGTAAGGTGCGCTACAAGCATCGGAAAAGAAAAGCAGTAGGAGAATATGACAAATGTCGAAAAGAAAGCCCAGCCTTACCGCCCCCTCTCTACCATTAATTAGTAAGAACTCGTCGCAATCAGAAAATCCACCCTAGAGCTTCATGGGACCGCGACGGATCCACACTATGGTAAGTCGTCAAGTGTAGGGTTCATCCCCTGGCCCAAGTGGGCCACAACCATACCCCCTTACAACACCCCGCCATTCTCTCCTATCATGCACCTTTCTTCTCGCCTCAGCCAAACTCACATTTCTCTCCTGCAAACATTCTTTACTGACTCAATCCACTTTTTCTTCGGTCTCCCAACCGGTCGGTTCCCAACACACTCACCACTATACATCCACTTAACCACCGAATTACCATTCATCCTTTCCACATGACCAAACCATCTCAACATACTTTCATTTATTCTCTCGTTTACCCCTTTCTTCACACCACACAACTCTCTAATATGTTCATTCCTCATTTTATCAATTCTTCTCACACCTAGCACACCCCTAAGATTGTCCATCTGAACACATTGAACTTTAGATCTATCCTTCTTATTCCAGACCATAGTCTCGCTACTCTACAATAATAACAGGGTTAACAACCAACCCAAAAAACATAACCCCCGCTCATGCAAAGACCTAGCGCACTCCAGACTTAGTCTTTTACATTCACCAACGATTTAATTGCCACCAGCCACCTTCCTACCATTAACAATTTTTTTCTACTACACTGTGCATCATCCGTTCCCTTCTCCTCCAACACATACCCTAAATATTTAAACTCAGACACTTGTTCCAGCTGCTCACCATCTAACATAACTTCACACTGAGGACTGTCCTCACTCACAACCATAACCTACTCTTATCTCAGCGTTTACCTTCAAACCCCTCCTTTTACACACCCTGCCAAATCTCTCTACCAATCCTCTCAAACTCTCTTCAGATTCGCCACACAGAACCAAAATCAATCCTCATCCGCATATAATAGATAGGGCACCCTCCACTCTCTCCCATCTCCATCATTCTAACACCCCAATTTCTTGCCACCCCCACCTCTAATTCTTTCATAACCCCATCCATATACAAATGAATAACCAAGGAGACATAACAAAACCCTGTCTCACTCCGCTATTAATACAAACCAATCACCTTTGACACCATTTATTTCTCACACGCCTCACTAATCACTCAAACATACTTTTTGATTCCAGCATTCAGAAGCTACCACCAACACATATATCACACTAAACACTGCCATAGAGCTTCCCTATTAATCCTTTCATACACCTGTTGCAAATCCATAAAACCTAAATACAAATTTTCTTTTTCTCCTTCATTTTCTCAATCATTTGTTTCAAATGTAAAGAATTGATCCACACATCCTCTACACTCCTAAACATGCACTTGTTCTTCACCAATCAGTCCTTTACAGTCACTCGTCGACTCTTTCGACCAAAATACAGCATATATCTTGCTACAACACTCAATAAACTAATTCCCCTATAATTTCTACAGTTTCCCCTTATCTCCCTTACCCTTATGTAAGTGTACTATTAAAAGCTCTCCTCCAATCCCTTGGAATATACCCTCCATAAACGCTTTATTACACAACCTCCAATCCAATCAATCACCAATCTCGCCTCCGTTTCTTGATCATTTCACCAGTAATTTCAATCTTACCTGCAGATTACCATTCTTCAACTTTTCTCACTCTAGACCCCATTACCTCCTCCTTGGCTAATAACCTTCATCCCCAAAATCTATTCCTCTCTTGCAACCATCAACCTCACACACATTAAACTATACCTCTTTTCAAAAAAATTTAACTGGACAATATTATGCAGATTTTTCGAAGTCGTTCTTTCCCACTCCACCCGCTCACATCCAATTTCATCAGTACAAAAGCACCATCACCTATTCATTATTCTAAGCAGGTCCCCTTATTCTCATTCCTTAACCTTCGCGCTTCCCTTCCAGAAGAGCTTCACTATTCCTTGTAAGTCCCCCCATTCATCCTCCTATCACAAAACTGTTTCATTTACCCACTCTTGTTTCTCCTACGGTAATGCCACCTTTTATATTTTTCTTTTTTTCTCCTTATATAATTCCACAGGCATCTTTCTTTTGAAACTTCTTCATTTGCTTTTAAGTACATTCAACCACGCTTCTTTTTTTTACTTTTTAACCGCCTTTGCTTCACCTCTTCTTTCCACCACTCACTGTTTAACATTTATACTTCCTACCTTAGCACATCCACATACTTCTTTTCACTCCTATCATTTTCTTCCTTCATTTGCTCCCAGATTGTTCAGTTTCCAACTT
>JABUQX010014904.1:22500-23749 GCA_015478945.1 Trachelipus rathkii
AAGTGTAATTGGAAAGGAAGCTTAAAAACAACATATACTTCGCATCAAAAATAAAAATTATTTAAATTTCTGAGTGCGACTATGAGTGTACAATGAGAAAAGAAGCTTTAAGGATTACACATTCTTAACATGAAAATATAATTGTTTAAACTGTTCTGAGTGTGTACTATGAGTGTAATCAAAAGGAAGCTTAAAAACGTCACATGCTTACGCACTACAAAATATAAAATTTATTTTAGATGTTCTGAGTGTGGCTAGAGTGTATTCAGAAAGCATACTAAAAAGACACATGCTACCGCATCAAAATTATAAAATTATTTAAATGTTCTGGGTGTGTGGCTATAAGTGTAATCAGAAAGGACACTTAAAAAGCCACATCATGCGCATCAAAATATTAAATTATTTAAATGTCCTGAGTGCGACTATGAGTGTAATGAAAAAGTAAGCTTAAGATTACACATTCTTAAACATGAAAATATAAATTTATTTAAATGTTCTGAAGTGTGACTGATGAGTGAATCGGAAAGGAAACTTAAAACAGATCCTTACGCATCAAAATATAAATTTTTAAAAATATTCTGAGTGTGGCTATGAGTGTATTCAGAAAGCACACTTTAAAAACACAATATTTTAAAGGACGAGGAAAAAAATTATTTAATGTTCTGAGTGCGACTATGAGTGTAATGAGAAAAGAAGCTTAAGATTACACATTCTTAAACATGAAAATATAAAATTATTTAAATGTTCTGAGTGTGACTATGAGTGTAATCGGAAAGGAAACTTAAAAACACATATGCTTACGCATCAAAATATAAAATTATTTAAATGTTCTGAGTGTGGCTATGAGTGTATTCAGAAAGCACACTTAAAAACACATATTCTTACGCATCAAAATAAAAAATTATTTAAATGTTCTGAGTGCGACTATGAGTGTAATGAGAAAAGAAGCTTAAGATTACACATGCTTAAACATGAAAATATAAAACTATTTAAATGTTCTGTGTGTGACTATGAGTGTAATCGTAAAGATAGCTTCAGATTACACATGCTTAGACATGAAAATATAAAATTATTTAAATGTTTAGAGTGTGACTATGAGTGTATTCAGAAAGCAAAGTTAAAAACACATATGCTTACGCATCAAAATATAAAATTATTTAAATGTTCTGAGTGCGCTATGAGTGGTAATGAGAAATGAGAAGCTTAAGATTACACATGCTAAAACATGAAAATATAAAATTATTTAAGT
>JABUQX010014905.1:0-25000 GCA_015478945.1 Trachelipus rathkii
ACTCTAGCTGCCGTCTCTCTCACTATCACATCATCTCACTCTCTCTCTCTTCGTCTCTCTTTTTCGTTGCAATTTCAAACATACTTTTTTATGACTTACACAACTACAAGAAGATCACTATTACTGGGTTCCATAATCCTCAATAAACAAGTATTCAATTCTTTACCCCCTACTCTTCTCTCATCTCGTCATCTCTCACTCTCTCCTTCTCTTTTCAATCAGTCTCTCTGACGATCATCACTCAGCCTCACTCATATATCTATTTTCCCCCAAATACATAAGCGAGAGAAATAGTTCTCGGCCCTATTTTATACACTTAGGTCTCTTTGTCATCGCGCGATATCTTATAACTTTGTTGTTTGTTCTATAGATAATTGTTCTTTTGTTAGAATTGAAATTAAGTGAATGAACATCAAATACTATCATTATATACTCGAGGCTAATGATGGTCTGGGCCACCACTGAACTTACAATATTTTATTAGTCTAGCAGGATCTAAATCGTTGGTCTGTTTATCTCAGTTTTTTTCTATATCATATGTCGCGCGATACCTTGCTGTAGTGCTTAGTTGTGGCCTTCCCTTTAATTTATGATATAAAAGAGTTCTACCATGCTTACGTTTTTACCAGCAGAACTATTCTCCTTGGCATAGAGGGTCCTTTTAACAATATATTCACATGGAAAACGAAATACTCTTACTTCTACTCGATAAGGAAAGCGCTAACTGAGTTTATTTACATTATTCTTGAAGAGCCAGATCTATCTAACGCACAGGTACCCGACTTTCATTGTCCCTTCCACTACATATTCCTGTCATCATAACGTGACTGTTTCAATCCATCAATTTCTATATTGATTGTTTAATAAATTATAATGATTAAAATAATAAAACATTGAAATCATATATGAATAAGCAATTATAATTCACCCCTATATATTAAACGGCACAAAGAATCTGGCTTGAATCAAATATAATATTTAATTAATTGAATGAAAAGCAAAGAAAGACAATAAATTAGTAGAGAGAGTAAATAATCGATGGAGAGTAAAGTTACTAGTATTGTAATATTTATGTACATTGTGACTGATGGGTGAAGATTATATAATATCTCAATAAGTGTATTTTCAAATTGCAGGTCGTTCTTGAAAGTTGGGATTATAGAGTTTATTAAAAATACTTGATGTAAACATCTGATAGAATTTATACACGCTTTACTCTCAGAGACCCATAAACAAACACAACAGCCCTCGGTGATATCTCGCGCAACTCGTTAATCCACTTTATAATTCACGATAACGTGTAGATACAATTTTATTCACTCCAAATTATTAAAGTAAACTGACTCTTATAAAGAACTATAATCCAAGTCCCATTATTCAGTTACATTATCATATATCACTTGATCTCCTTATATCCCAATTGTTGAGTCTCATTATCTCTCAATTACGTGATATTACGAATTTTTACTTCAAAAATAACTAAAGCAGAGGCCCACTAATTTTTTCTTTTATATATACTACTTATTATATGAGATCCAACTAAACCACGAATAATTGACTTTTTATCCCTCATTTCATTATTTTATATTATTAAAGCTATATTTATTATTATTATTTTTTTTTCTTATTACTATACATTATTATTATTCTATACATATTCATTATTACATAATTAGAAGAGAATATAATAATAATTTATGCTATTTATATAACTATATTGGTCATTGATTCCAGTGCAATGTAAAGAAATCGTGCAAGATTTAGTATGAACCATAAAGACTAAATAGTTAATTATATAGTATACATGTAAATATAATTATACCCCCTATTATATGCAACTACTACCTCTTAACAGGGTTTCAAGTTATATCATATATAAACTAACGTCTGCGTTTGAAAAAATTATCTATCACCTTTAAAGTACTAATATATATAATTATTTACTACTATGTCTTTACCACCTTACTTAATAGCACATCTAAGTGATCTTTTTGTTACCTCCTACAAAACTCGTTATACAATTAATTTTATGATGATATAAAACTAATACAGTATTTTTTAGTCAGCGTCATAATGTACCATAAGAGAATAAAATAAATTGACAATAGATAAGGTTGTTATTAGACAGTCAGATAAAGGTAATAATAGTTTTGAGTAAATATTTTTAGATATGAAACAATACGTATATATAATATTCATCAGAAGTACTTACATATAATAAATATATTATATAATATTTATATATATTGTATACTTCTTAAGACAGTTTAATAAGTTATAAAAGGGAAAGTATTATGATTATTACTTATAAATGTAATTAAGTTTAGAAAGTTATAAAATATAATTAATATATATATTAATTATAATTTAGATTATTAATATTTATATAAAATTGGAAATTCTTTAATCTATGTTTCTGCCAATATATTTTTTGTCTGTCAGGTTCATCTTTGACACTATTCAGAAATAAATGATTTTTTATATCGTGATTAAATACAATTAGAGCTTCATTTATAAGTCTATTTGTTCTGCAATATCATTATCAAGAGAATTAATATAAGTAGTAGTAATGTTTGTCAAAATTACTTGGTTTATAAAAATATAAAAAATTTCTAAAGTTGTATTAGAATATTTGATAGTGGTTGGATTTTGCTGTCCATTATTTTTAATATTTTTATTTATGCACCAGAAAGTTCCCTAAATCCACTTGGAATGCACAGATTAATGGTATTGCTCTTCCTCTGTGAATAAAGTAAATTTACTATAAAGTCAATTACATTTCCATACTATTTGTAACAAACCTATCCATGTCAGTACTAGCTTATTTCTATTACCTACTCTCAGATAATTTTTATGATGTTTCTTTTATGGTCTATCTGTTATAGATGTTAGGATTTTAAGCATACTAGACTTGCTCATAATTATTTTGTAATAATAAAAGAACTCCATTTGGGTCGTGTATCTATAAACACTTGCACACTATAGTTATCGTTCATATTCTATCTATTTTATGACATTCTATGTTTAAACCTATAACTGGACTGTGTTACTACTTTCTTCTTCCTTCAAAAATATATATTATTATTATATGATCAAGTTAGACAAATACATGTTATTGACTTAAACAATTAATTCATTTTAATATTAATTATTATTAATTAGTTAAAATAATTATTCTTAGTCCAAATATTTAATTGGATTATTATTAGTATACAACTGCTATCTAGTACTTAAGGATCTGAGTAATATTTGAAATAGAGAGATATAAATTATCCTATCTATTTCTCATTGTTGATGCTACGACTTTAATTCCATCCAATATCTATGATTAGGCCAAATTATATTTTATTAATATATTGAGAGTATACTTATACGCATTTTAGTTTAAAATTTATTTCTGCAGCTACATTATCGTTCAACTTGTTATCAAGATTCTGCGTGATTCTCCGATTTTATTCATCATATGTTCAAATTTTCTACCAGAAGGAAAAGTTAATGCTTGAGGATGAGAGTTGGATTTTTTCTAGGCTTAAATGATTATAAATAATTCAATTATACCTCTTAATCCTCTTTAATTTATCGTTATGTGATGAATGCCCACAAAACCAACTCTGAATTATACGTTGCCCTGAACAAAACTTCTACGTCCTCCTCCACAGTTTGGATCTTTATCATCAATCTTCCGCTTACCTCTGTACAACTTTCTTAAGATGTCTCGACCGTTTTTCCCTAGTACGAATATTCAAATGTTGAAAAAATATAGGAAAAAACGTAGTTTACTGCTTATCACATGGATTCGCGCTCAAAGCAGATTATAGTAAGTCGTAGTTGCTATCATATGCCTCGTTGGGAAATTCGCCTGGAAAGCAACCTATGTTTCCCGCTGTTTCGATGAAAGCACAAAACCTCGTAATTTTCCTGTTCTGGCAGCAAACCCTTAGTTCTTCCACTGAGACCCTACGTCTTAACAAGATCTACTTCCGCGTGACTAGGATCCTGCAGGGATCTGATCATTATTGAAGTCATAGCGGATTTTTTTTCCAGTATCGTACTACCTTATTCGCGATTCCACACTGAAGAATAGCATGGAATTCTCCACATTGCCTCCGAACTCTCGATGATTTCACTAGGTCGCGGTCCTTCTTGTCTGTCCTGAGTTCTCACTTATTAGTAGTAGTTCAATAAAATCGTCTAGTCGCTATACTTGCCCATCTCTCTTCTGTCCTCACGCAGCTAGGTTGAAGGCAGTCCACCATGTAGACTAACCCAATAAAAACGGTTGATTCTCAAATGCCTATTCTCTATTAATCTTGCGTGCCACCAATATACTCGCTCTCGCGAAAAGTATTATCAAGAACCCACATTGCATTCATACACATGGAAAACGAGCGAGATCGGCGTCGTTCTTCCCTCGGCTCTTTCCGGGGTAATTCAGATCACAATATGGCCAAGCTCAACACACCTTAGTCAAGCAATAACTGTATCCGTCGTGGTGCATCATGGATAATTCACCTGTGACTTCATTTAGACGCTCTCGAGCAGCACCCTAGAACGCCGGAGTTCTGAGTGGATTGACAATAGGCATTCAACAGTGACCCGAGCGCCCATACTCAACGACACTCTTTAGCGCATGGACCAAAGAAACAATTTACAGGAGTAGGAGATTGAATCCAGCTGAAGCAGAGGTTACTGTGCTAACTATATATATGCTATAGGAGGCGTGTGTAGTGTGGGAAAATCTCTCATGAGCTTATCCCGCGTACATAACAACACTTCTTGCAAATTGACTAAACACTCTCAGTGATATAACTACAATAATTTGAGAGAGTACTCTCAGTAAATAGTCAATTCGCCATTCCAATCATGATGATAAAGTGTTTCGTGTAATTCAGGTATAATGATGTGTCACAGAATTAAAGATATAGGAAGTATATCAATGTTAAGATACGAGATAAAACAAAGATGAATAAAAAAAAAAGAGCACCATTCACGAAGACAGTTACAGGGAGAGTATGCAGAGAGATCAATCTTCTGGTCGGGTCTTCACCACGGCCTGTATATCTTGCCTCCCAAGTGCGCCGTACTTACCTAGTCATCCCATTTCTGCGTAGTGCAACACTGTGTATCACTCGGACTAACATATCTGATTGCCTTTATTTGTCACTTAGTATATAATCTCTTAATGGAATTTGTTTAGCTATGTATAAGACTGTCGAAGACAGAAGAAAGAGCGAGCAACACCACGTTAATCCGTAGTCATTGAAATATGGTAGAAAAAGTTAAAGGAGAGAGAGAGGGAGATTCGCATTATTCACTGTCGGAGTCAAGTTCCACTGGAGTATGATCTAGGTATGGTACCACCTCGACTGTGCACGCTCGGAGCGATACAGTCGCTTCCGGGTCCAGCACTACCTCGTTCTTAGCGAGAACGCTAGGTCAGCGCGAATGCTATGGCACTCCGTAATATTTGTAACCTCATTCTCGCAGGATCTGGGCCTCAACCCTGAAGATACTTCTGTTAAATTATATCTCACTCAAGCGAAGGCAGAATATGTGCGTTCTAACGAGCTCTTAGAGTAGTTTCCCATCTCTCACTTATCTCTTCGATTCATCAGAAGAATCAACATTGACGCCACGTGATTGGAATAGATGTTCGCAGCCCATCAGCACAAACTGAAACTGACACCATAACTAATTAAAACCAAACTATTCTGCCTCTAATGCTAGCGGCTCCTATACGTAGTAGAAAAACTCAATATCCAACAGAGAGCTACGACCAACTACATGATCTAATCAACGTGTACCTCCTGTACGGCATGGGAACGTATCGTTAAATTGATCGCCTCTATGACAGCACATAAAATGTCGTCTAGATCACGTCGCCAGTATCTATACTTCTCACTATATTTCTGTTTCCACTTTACCACGATATCATCCCAGCTCACATTCCATAATTCGATAGTAATGATGTCATTTAGTTTTCTTAATTGGTTAAGGGAAAATACCGGACCAAATCTCTACACTATCTTTGAATCAAGCTAATTGCTAATTCGCTTAATTTCTAATATAACACTAAATAAACCACTTATCAAGGTTTAACAAAAGCCAAAGGCAAATAAATCATTTGAGACAACACTACACATAAAAAAATCAACGAGAAATAATAGGATCATAATATACCGCACATTTCTGCTTTGACTATGATCATACATCATGTTTATCCAAATCAAACAACAGCTATATTTGGAAGTATTCACGTAATAAAGCTCCTTTGAAGAATACCGTTACACTGATGTAAAGCTATGTACCATATGACTAGAGGCTAAACTCAACTCATCACGCGCATGTAGGTATATTAGGCTGGCATCTATCTCGCGCTCTGGAGTCAAATGACAGTGTACATTAGCCTGAAATGACAGATTTTACTATCATGCTATGTGTTTTTTTATTGCATTGATGAGGAAAGAGCGATTATCTTTGATGCCCTCATCGAGTTAAGTTAGGTTTCTTTGAGGGAGTCCAAAGACTTCTATCTCCACAGAGTAAGTTACATTTAAACATGCAGCACAAACTGAAAAACAATAAGTAAGTAATTCCTATTCCCATTTTTATCCTGTTTCAGATGCAGTTATTGAACTTAATTCGTTTCAGTAATTGATACTATAAATTCTAGAAAATATATCCAGGGTATAATGTGAGTAAATATGTACTTATCTCAATACCTTCATTTTATCTATTTTTTTAACAACATATAGTGACGAAATAGCATTCTTGTGCAGAGGATTCTTGCACTAGAGCCGTCAGTCAAAGCGGCGGCGCATCTAACAGCTGCCTTAGGAGTTGTTCAGTGGTGAGCATATACCTGTCAGACGGGAAGTCTTCTCTTCCAAGAACTTCAGTCAGTTTTGCATAAGCTTTTAAGAAAATAAGTCCATGCAATCACCTAACCATAGTGTCTTATTAGATGATTGCGTAATACAACAGTGCATCTAGGTGTACTATTTCGCATAAGTTTTTAATGAAAGATTTTTAAAATATTAAGGCATTCTTAAATTGAAGACACTTAGATGCAATACTTCGAAACTAATAAGAGTAGGTATATCTGAGAGCGTACTATTACATTATTAAAAATTTCTCTATCTATAATCATTGTAATAATTGCGTAGAACAAGAGATTATAGAAAGCTTAATCAAATAGTAACTAAATTCTCACTATTCTAAATATCGATTCAATAATAATTAAGATTCCTGATATTAGACTACGCTCTGATTGCACAATTCTGAATCTTTTAATAGTAAGTTGTATGAGCAGAATCTAGTATATGTGAAGACTGACTAATTTAAGTGTTGCTACAGTCAAGTAATGATATTTAGTGGAAGATTGTATCATTTTGTTACTTAACTAAAATTTATAGGGAGAATAAAGAACTCGTAAAGATGGCATGTTAATTATCTCAATTATAGTTGGATCATGTCGACCGTCTATATATCTTAATATTCTAAATATGATGGCTAAGCATTGTTGATTAATTTAAATAGTATACTATATACTCTTATCTCAGCGAGATGACTAGCTAAATGAGATACCACACACACAGTGGTCGAAAGGAAAGTAACCCTTGCTAACCAGAAACAACTTAAATCGTAGCAACTACTAAGATAAATTAGCCAACACACACCTCATTTCCGACAAGATTTCGATCCAAACAACGTGACCAATTTAGACTAACTGTATTTGTTACCAAATATAGTCAAACGATACTCACAGCCAATCTTATGATCCACCGAAATAACATAAACAAATGCCTTTAAGATAAAATTACTTTTAAAAAGCTTCGAGAAATTCTTTAATAATGATAAGGCAATATCGGATTTAATTAATTAATATGACATCTTCTTATAAATAAGAACCAAAATCATCAGATTCGACTATTATTGTGTTGCATCATCGACTATGAATCTCTACCACAAAGTCAACCAAAATCCCCACAATTGCCCACAATTCACATTCCTTCAGAGATCCACCAATCAAAACGATATTAATGTTCTTAAAGTATCATTACGATTTTTAATATTGCTCCATCACCATATAAGTGTTTATATGCTTATTTCAGTCTATCCGAGAGACGAGCTTAATTGATAATCCCTAAATCTCTCGCCCATGAGTTCAAACCACAACACCATACCAGAAAAATAATTAATGACTCCAAGGAAGAGATGATGTTATTTTCTTAACCACTCGTTTCTCTTAAGTAACATAATTGAAAAAATCTGTCTGATCGACCATCTTTGAACTCTAATTACATGTGCGACTACATTGATAGAACTCCAGCTAAGTTGATTCGAATTAATCAATCAATTTAAAATTGCGACTAAGTCTCATATTGTTTGGATTCTATGAACTACATATACCCTAATGTGATGTAATGAGGGAGTGATAGGTGTTAGACCATTTGCTATACATCGAATCCCTCGGACAAACAATTAATAAAAATAAAAGATAAAAAAAAAAAAGATGGTACCGCAACCAGAAGTAAATTTGTTAACTAGCTATCGAACGCGAGAGTGCCATATAAAACATTAGTTCTTCGGTTTTCTAAATTCCGGGCATATCGCGATGGATGCACTTTTCATTTCAAAATTCATAAAAATGAATAAGATGAGTGGCAAAATGTTTCCATAGGGTTTCTAAATATCCGATGATCCTAATTATGATGGCTGTAACTTTGTGTTAAACTTTAAAAGTTATGATGGTGTTAGATCTACAAGAGTGGATTTGAAATAATCAAATAGGGAGAGTATCGACTAGATCAATACACTATTGACAAAACGTAATCGTTAATTTTCTATGATGATCGCGAGAGAATTGATGAGCAAACATGACTTATTGAATTAAAAAAGCCCAAATAAAACATACGCTATGACCATGCCGGCCGAGTAAGTATCAGATCTATTAAATGACGAAATAATTTTCTCGGCAAAATAACTATTGCACAAATGAAAATATTTATCTGATATATGGTAGCTAATAAATATAATATATATATATATTTATTTATTACTAATAGCAAAAGCGTTAAATTTATTTAAAGTTATAACATATAATTTACATATATAAGCTTAGGCTTGCAAATAATATTATTACTGATTCAAATAAATTATTTATTATCATGAAATATGCTATTTACCAACTTCGCTATAGTGTATGGTCTACAGATGCTCTATTATACCTAGGATAATATAGTTTATTTAGTATGAGCTCATGTACACCTAGATAACTAAAGCAGAGAAGTAACAGCCTACATATTTATCATTATATCAGCAGTATTGGGTATATAGTTGAAATTAGCAACTATTCTTTTTAAGTAGTGCAGCAATTAGAACCTATTAGGTGATATATTTAACTATCTTATATACTAATATCTTAAATTATTTAGTCGAGTATAAATACATTGTAATCATATAATTAGGAAATAATATAAATATATTAATTCATTTAAAAATATCATATATGTACCAAGATACTACTACCGCTTTATTATAATACCCTATTACTATGAAACATATAAAACATACCTATATTATATTAAAAACTTAATTATAATATTTAATTTTATAATCTATAATATAAGTATTATTGCCTGACTGTCGTTGGAGTTGGACGCAATAAAAAAAGACTGCTGAGAGAGAGAAAGATAAAGATAAAAGAATGGAAGACTAAGTAGAGACTAAGTATATTAGTTATGAGGTCAAATCAAATTATTGGATACTATGTCATAAAGTGCTCTACTATAATCAATTTAACTTTTAGCCTGTCTTTTTTCGAACATATGTGTTTAATCTTCCGTGTGAGAGAGGAAAGATAAATAGAACACGAGGAAGAGCACGGAGATTGAGTTGACTCAAGGTCAGTTTTAAATCTAAAGGAGTAATGTATATAACTTACAGTAGTCTAAAAACATATATGTTAATTTAATCCGAACTCAAGAGAGCGAGTTTATAAGCAATGAGGTTATAATTGTTCATCAGTATAAAAAACAAATTATTGAAAGAAAATAAGCAGAGGAGATGACTAAATGATATCATTCTATAAACTAAGCGAGACACAAACTCAATTTTACTGTTTATTTTGATTATGATCTTGAGGACGGAGTCATAGTGTTATCAAAATATATTTACCTATTAATACTTGAGTATAAGTACTTTTATGAAAAAAGTAGTTTATATCAATTATGAACTATTCTATGTAATATGCTATCATCACGAGGTGTCTGTTAATATTGTCTATATTATGGTGATAAAATAACAAATGAGCAAAAAAAATGGCAGCTATCATCAGGTCCTTTTTCAGCAAGACATGAAGGTGAAATACTAGGTCAGACATAATAAATGGAATTACAAATATGGAGAAGCCAGCGCGAATAATTTCCAATTTTCTCTGGTATACGTTGCTCGCCGAGTGGATCCCGTTTTCCGCCGACGTCCTGTCAAATCAGTTTGGTACAGGATTGGGAATGAAAGAACTGAAGTCTTGGCGTAGGAAGATGAATAGTTGGAGTGTCAAAGTCGAATGGTATATTTAACAACAACTTCTATTTCATGAATTTAATAAAAAAAAAAATACCCCTTTACTACATAATACTTCGCATCTTAAACGCAGTTGAGAGACTACCACACCTGTTAATAATAGTGATTATGCGAGATGTTGTAATATGACATCCACACTCAGAATTAAAAGGTATACGCATTTGTAAAGGCGAATTATGCCGGGCACACCACGGGGCTACAATTGTATAACAGCAATGTTGTGTCCTTTGAGCCCCAAACATAATTTTCATTTGATTAAAGGTAAAATTTATGCAGCACGAAATCCGTTACTTGCGACTGTAAACTTACAATTTAAAAAAAGAATACTGAGTAATACGAGTGTCCATCAACTAAGCGTTTAAACAATAGAGTCTGGACAAGTAAGTTATCAAGACCTAATAATTAAAGATATAATATAATCATAAATGCTAACATATATACTAATACATAATAATTATATATCAAATATAATAAATAGATATAATAATTAAATAAAACTTAATAAATATGATAATTTATATATATATATGAAAGTTCATAAATATAAGATAATTAAATATAATATAATAATAATAATATAATGAATAATAATTAATAATATAATAATATATATATATATAATATAACTACATACTATACTTAAATTAACATCAATAAGTAACAATTATGGACGATTAAATAAATATAGGAAGGTGGAGGGGATAATAGCATGGCCAACCATACGGGAGCGAGGGCCGTCAATATATAAAATAATATAAATAACAATAAGAAATGAAAATAATAATAATAATAGTAAGTCATAGTTCTGAACAAGTACTCACACGTAAATCGGTAATCCCGAATATTCATAGACACTAAAATTTTTTAGGTATCATAAAGTAGTACATAATAATAATCCTAGCTAATAATAATAATATACTAATAATTGGTTTGTTAATATTAATTTTTATATATAATAATTACTATAGGATAAACTGGATAATAACCGTCTAAGAATTACCACGACAACAAATGCAATCCGATTTAAATATTGGTAATTTTCATCGAACATTAGATAATAAATTAATAAATTAAATAACAATTTGATAACTAACAATGCAATAATGAAAAGTAGCATAATAAGCATATATATGAGAATTTATACCGATGGTAACTGATATATTTGAGAAATGAATTGTAAAAGTCGCATTTATCTGAAAAAACTGTAGATTTTGATGTAATGTGAAGATCGAATTGCTCTGAGTTTAGTGTTTATTTATTTAAAAATATTTTTTTAAGATACCTAACGATATAAACCCATATTTAAAATTTCCCAAAAAAAGGACACATTGACTACAAAATAATCATCATACAATTCTACATAAGATCCGTGAATCTTAGAATGTACAGCTTTAGAGTTTAATTCTTGTAATCCGGTGAATTTAAGAAAAAGCGAGTACACTCCTACCAAGAAAGATTAGTAAATTATACTTTATTTATCTAGCAACACCCTTATTATTATATATGATAACACCATGTTTTTGGATGATTTATTAATTATCAGCATTAGGAGAGACGGTTTCTTTAAAATTTTTCCTATCACAACTGCAAATTTTGTCATGATCGGAAAAAATCCCTTGTGTTTGATTGCTGAAGTCGAAAGTGAAGAATGTAAAGAAGACTCTTAAATCTACAAGGAAAATGATCCGAAAGCAGCACAAATGAACATTTACTAGTAAAAGTTTCAGAAATCAATCGTATTAAAGTGGAAAAGTTGGAAAATGTGCTTCCAATACATAAGCAAAACAAGGTACGAACGTTCACAACCGAATAGATTTGAAACGTACGTTAGTCTATGCAATTCGCGAGTCCACAATTTCCCCAATATTTATCAAAAAATCTATATTTCTCTTATTGCAAATTAATAACAAGGCCAATTTTACCTCACGTGAATTAATGTTTGCTTGCATGATTCCAAGAGATTCGACTTTTCCAACATTAGGTGATCTAAAAAATCCCATGTGTGTTTGATTGTGAAGTGGAAAGTGGAGATGAATCAAATGTATTATTAAGGAAAACCTTGCCCTCCTCCTAACAATATTCTATATTTTTTCGAAATTATCCAAAATTTGGAAAGTACAATGAATAAAGAAAGCGTTGTAGATTAGGATACGTATATAGAACATAACTGACCATTTTGTCAGTAGCGATTAAAATATCTAAACACTCTTTAGTAAAATATAATAAGAATATTTTATAATTTCAATTGTATAGTGTTGAAACAATTCCTTTTTTAACAATAATTATTTTTTTTTCATTAACTGAAATTTTGTATCGCAAATTTGGACACACTTTTATATATATATATATATATAATTTATATATATCAATAAATTATATGTTAAATATTATAGTATATTTAGTAGAAAAAATATATATTAATGAGTACGATAATAAATATATATATACCTATATATATATTATAGTATATATATATATATATATATGAATATTAAAATTTATTATTATTTATAGATATAAAATATATATATTTAATATAATTATATATTTATTTCATTATTATATATAAAATAAGTAGTATTATATATATATATATTTAATATATATTATATTCATATAATATATATATATATAAACATATAACTATATATATTTATAATTATACTATATATAATAGTATATAACTATTAGTTGTAGTAATATAAATAATAATAATAAATATATATATATAGATAAAAACAAATATAATCTTGTAAATTTACATATTTAAGAAACTTTAAAGAAATAACGTTTGGCTTCCGTTCGCAAGCCACCACCTTCCTACAACTATTCAAACAAATTTACTCTTCATCCTCCTTCCTCCTTCTCCTCCGCTTTTCTTGTAAAACATTGCGCCATTCTTCAATGAAAACCCACTCTCATTTTGCCTTCCAAAACTGCCTGAAAAAACCCAGAAAAAAAAATTTCCCTGGAGAGCGTATAAACAGACGCACTGTATATAAATATATACTATATACAAAATTTATATATATTATATATAATATAAAGGTAATTTATATGATATAATATAAATATACTACTATATAAAAATAATTATATTATCAAAATTAGTATATTGAACTATGATATGAAATAAAAAATATCAGTACACTCAATAAAATATAAATTTTGTAATGTATTATATATAGTTGAATATATATGGCACAGAGACCACAAACGATAAAGAAGATAAACATTAAGCTAAAAAGTTTAGAATCTAACACGGTACCCTAAGATTAAATGTTTATTATTATTCATAACCACTCAGAGTGCAACGTTTTCTTTTACGTTGCAGTGCACAATTTGTATTTTGAGCATTTTTTCATTTTTAAAGGGGGATTTTTTGGTTTTCTTTATGGGGCGCTGGAAAACGCCAGTGCTGGATGGGACAGAGGATTAGAGGGGGGGAAAAAAAAGTCCTTCCTATCGTTCCCCCATAGGACCTGTACAGACCTCTCGACAACTTGGTATTGGGTATTTACCTCAAATACTCATTTGCAGTTTCCCCTATGGTATACTCATTTTTTACTTTTGAGTAAGACGAAACTAAATCTAAGGAGATAATAACAGCCAAATCTCCTGCAAGAGAAGAGGAGGTTAACTTTGAGAATAGTTCTATATAATAAACTATTGTAATGAATGCCCATTAAAATGAATATCTTAATTCGCATGATATTTGACTACCACGTTCTGATTGTTAATAGGACAATATTGGACGGTAATTCAGCGAAGTAGAATAGGTCCTGTAGTTTATAAAAAATATATTGATATTTAAAAAAAAAAAATTACTTTAATATGATATTCATATATGAAAAAAATATTCAGTAAACATTTAAAAAATATATAAATATTAAGTAACCATCAAAATAAATGTGTAAATCTTAGCATTAAAATAGAAAATTTTGCTTTTCGCGCATTCACTATAACTAGAAATTTCTTTAAAAATTTGCAAATGAAGAACTGTTTTATTCCTTTTTTATTTCATGGTTTTTGGTTCCCCGCCTCTCTTTTTCTCTAGTTTTTGTAGAGAAGGCAGAATATCTCATGTAATTTATTATGAAGAATAAAAGATTAAAAAATTTTTAAAATATTTGGTGAAGTATATATGGAATATTTCAAAATTTCCAAAATTTTTTTAGGTTTTTATTAAAAAAAATGGAAGCCAACTTCCACATTAGTAACGTTTCAATAACTAAGAATGAATTGAGTGATTCTGGTCAGGGACTTGAAAATCTTTTCCAAGGAATCGTTGTAATGCTATATATCTCATCCAGAGTAACTGGTCAGTTATTCTACTTGTTTTTTTAAGGATGTAAGTTATTAGTTGATTAGTGCCTAATAAATTGTGTGTTTTGGAAGCGTCTAAAAAGTTAAAATGAAGTCTACCTTCTGTCTAGGTAAATGTTCTGGCGATGGGGACATTGTATAATTAACTCTTCATGGCATGATACTTCTACCTTATATTGAAAAACGAATTAGCCTTTAATTAGAAAAACGGTAAGAATGGGTATATGTTGACCTATGAATTAGGTGAGTTTTTAGTTTTTAATTTAGCGTCAAGAAGAATCAGAGTTGGAAAAAACCAATGGGGCCGGACCTAAAAATATCCTTCCTGCCAAAGTCGGGTTTTCTAATTGGGTTTATTTTTTGAGTAGGAAGGGGGGGGGGGTTTTTGGGCTTTTTTAAAATTTCTATTTATGAGCATAAAAAAATAATAATGATCAATAATGGAATTTTGTTGTTTGTAATTGTCAGTATTCAGTATTATTGACAATAAATACTAATAAATAGGTATATATAGAATTTACGCAGAATAAACTATATATATTGGTAACAACAAATTGTCAACAGTCGTTATTCCACCACTTGCTTGTATGATTAACATTATCATATTGCCTCATGGTGAAAGATCTTGTAAAAGGTACTATGGTAATTAGCAATCTGTTACAGTGTTATTTTGATTAGTAACGTGAAAAAAACAGGACTATCTTAAGGCTAGTCAACCGCCCAAAATTGATCTGGGTGGAGGGCCTATTTTGGTTGGACACAGAACCACCTGACCAACTCATGGCTACTCCAAGACTATTTTTAGTTGCGCCATTTTAAACATGATGTAAAGAGATAGTATGATATATAATATTGTTATGATTGATGTGTGAATAAAGGAGTGCCTACTTGTCACTTATAGGCACTTCTGTGTAGGACGAATGTGATGATGAGCTCTAATGGGGAGAACTATTGGTCACTTGGGTGCAATGGAATATTCCTAATACAATCCTTGTTCAGTTTATGTCTCAAATCTTCAAAACAGTTTTTATGGGGTTTACTTATGAAAGATATGCTTTCGAGGGATTTCAAAAAGTCAAGACGGGGCTTGCAGCTCACAGCATCCTTGGGATAACAAAGGGTCAATCTCAATGTATGTGAACTGTTTAAGACGATACAGATCTATCTATCCATACATTCATTCATTCATTCATCCTTCACATCATTCATCTATACTATCAATTATTATTATTATAATTTAATTATTATTTTTAATTCAGAAAAACTCCTTTAGTATGTAAACTATTTAATTACTATTCGTGAAACATTGATTAACGCTTCTGAAAAATCGTAGTACAATATAATATTCTTATTATTATTTTATTAATTTGATAATATATTAATATATTATTTTTATTAATTTATATTTTCTTAATTATTAAGTATTATATAAGTTACTTTATGTATATTATGTTATTTCATTCTCTATCACTGGGAATTATTGTATTCTATTTTAATGTAGGACAATTATGAATTGTAATCCGTTTCGTTATTATTATGATATTATAAGTATTGAATTCTTATTATTATTATAGTGACGATTATTCTGTATGTAATACCATTATTCATATATATTATAATCCTATTATCAATTATTAATAATTAAATTTTGATAGTGAGCTTATTTATTAGTTATTACTATACTATATTATTTATTAATTAGTGATATTGGATGGTAGTGAGTATATATATATTATATGATTATTTATTATATTATTATTATTATTTCTTAGTTAAATCAATTCTATATTATTCTATTATTCTTCTTTCATTATTCATTATGTATTATCTTATTTATTCATCATATCGAGGCATGAACATGAGATATTTCCTTATCAATCCTAGTAATGATATATTAATTTTATCTCAATTATTAGTATTATTAGATTATGTTATTATTATCTATCTATATCTTCATTCATTATATTATATTCATTGATTAATATGATAATTTTATTTATTTTATTAATTATTGTAAAATTACTTTAGTTGATTATCTGTTCTTTCAACTATGTATATTATTATTGATGTAATTGTATTTGTAGTTTTGAATCTGCATTTTTTTTGAGTAAATATATTAGTATTAAGACATATTGTTATTTCTATTTGAGATTGAAGTATACCAATAGTTGGTTTTGGCTTATTCCCGATATGGGCACTCGCGTAGTATGACAATAATACTCACATAACAGAGGAATGACTATCATGAGGCAAAAAATCAAAAGGTGTCGCTCACCTCCATTTGATACTTTACAATAATTGTGGTAGCTACCAGGATTGTATAACAGTTAGATCATCCTATTTGTTTGGTTTTATAGCATTGAGTTATAGATGTATTTTTACGACTAAGGTGAGCTAAGGACATGTATGAAATAAATAATCAATAAGTAATAATACTGAAGAAAGTCGAAATAAATAATGAAGTAATATAAAGTGCAATTAATATATGAGCTCATAGTAATTAAATAATTTATATATAATATTTCCAATGCAATAATAATAATAATAGATTATAAAAATAATTAGGAAAATAATAAAGATTCAAAGTAAATACATTAAAGTATTATGAAAATTTTATTATTATGTGATTAATTAGTTGGTTGTTTTGCTTATTTTGTTTTTATCTAATAACTGAATTTTATTTATAGTCATGGCATAGTTGCAATGTGACTTAAATATTCAATAAAAGTATATCTGATACAACTATACACTAACTATATGATATACATGTGATATAGCATGGTACATACATATAATCTAAGTGTATGATAATATATGATACGTATACAATATATCTTATAATTTGTACAGTTATTTTTCAATTGATTTAATTAATATTTCTTTGAAGGTATTTATTATTTAGCTATTTGTGATTATTAGTTGCAATATAGCATTCCTACGTAAAATTGTTAATTTTTAGTTATATAAAAGATTGATTAATCAAATTGGAAAAAAACAACAATTTGTGTATGTTGGATAATAGTCTATAAAAAATAGAAAAGTAGTAAATATCAAAATAAATACTCGTAATAGATTATATAAAATTTAGACAAAAATTAATTTAGGTATCATATTAATAATATAACATTACTATATTATATAAATATTCGCTACGATATTAATAATAAGTTGATCATACATTATGGACTTATATTAATATATAGTAAAGCCGTGATTAGAGACTTTGGCATTTTTTGTACATAGTTAAATTAATAATAAGAATTAATACATCAGATAAATCATTCCTAGCAGTACCAATATGCAGTATGCTTACTTGCTATATGAGAAATAGTATGAGCAGTTACATGATGAGGTAAAAACTGATAGATTAGCTAGATTACGAATAAGATATTGAATCATTATGATAGATAAGATAGTAGTTTATTATTTCGAGTATGAATCATATAGTGGCAACGGAATACACAAATTGAACTAGTTATTTAGTACAACCAAGGTTAAAAGAACAAAATTAATGAAGAACAACACACGAACATTGTTTGAGTTATGACAAGTGTAATAGTATTCTTGAGAGAATTTATAAGTTTATTCCAATATTATAGATTTAACCCTAGTATTTGAGTAATCTCATCCATCATATATAATTTGTATCTTTTATATAATCCATTGTTATATATATAATAGTAATTTAGAGTTATTACGTAAACCTATTATATCACTAGCCATAATTTATTGTTATACTATTATTTACTGAAGTATGATTATATAATGTCTAGATCAATATATCATGTCAACTTATACAGCTTTTGTTGTAAATCTAATATATAATAATTTAATAATTCTGAATTTCGTCAATTTCCCCGAGTATATAAAAAGAAATATAAGTATTAAATAGTAATTTTGTTTGCGTTTTTACGTAAATATTAATATCATAATTAGTAGAATCGTTAGAGAATACTATGTATGGATTAATATGCTGAGTGCGAGTATGCAGGACATTTCCACTATAGAGTGGTGAGGCCATATTAAGGTCTACGTTATTCGTGAATCCACTTATATATATAATTGGTACAGTAGAATTAAACGCCTGAAGCAAGATATTAGTTAGGATATTAAAATATAATATGTATAAGCTCGTATTGAGCAATTTAGATTGGCTGCACAATACCTTCTCAAATAAATATTTATGACTCATTAGTTATTTGTAAATAAGCTATATTTAGGTTGTATATAACTGTATGATAACTGTATTATATGCTTAGGTATATATATTATAGATAGGTATTTATTTAGGTTCGAGAAAACTTTGAGTGTTCAAAATTTCTTCATCAGTCTTTAAAATAATTTGGTAGGGTTCGATTCACAGTCAAAAATAAATATCATTTGAAACAAAAGTGTTAAGGTGATTAGGCATTATCATAGGTCAGCCAGCTAATGAGAGAGTTATTGTGAGATATTGTTAGGGCGTATAATATGATTAATACAAAATATACTATCGCATTTATTATCGGTTATTTTAGGTTGGAGTGATTACCTTCTATACTTCAGTATAAGAACGATGATGTAACAAAATGAAAAATTGATTCATCTGATTATACTCGAGAGTATAGTAAATAAGTTATTCAAAATGAAGTTATGACTAGGGAGTTATACATATTGTCGAGCTCAAGATTTGCTTATTACGTGACGTTATTCACAAAATAAATTTAGTTTTTATCAGGGATGGAGATACTGATTATAATTATTGGTATTAGCATTAGAAATTAGATATGACTATTTTATTATTATAGTTATATTTATTTATAATAATAACTCTAGGTAGAATTGTGTCCTTTTATTTTGTATGATCTAATATAATTAATTAGATTAAACTCCAATATAGTATCATTTCGGTAACTTGTAGCACTCCCATTGCCTTTGAAATTTGCTCTGAGACTAGCCTGTAAATTTCGTTACTGCATTCTTGACAAATTAACAGAACTACTGAGAGCTTCCTACAAATAACGGATGTATATACAGCATCATGTGCTTATATACAGTACACGTTGGACTAGTCTGAGATATATGAAAAGCACAAACAGTATCTAGTTGATCTTCAAGTCCTGTCAGTTTACGGTAGAAGAATTTAGTGAGTTATAACTTGGGTATGAATTAGAAGCTACTTAATGTTATGAGCATGGTGTAGCAGGCCAGCTATTGGTTATTTTTAAGACAACAATCTTTATTTGAATATTGACATATGATTTTTTTCGATATCGAATGGGCGAAATGATTATCTTAATCTATTAAGTAATTCATTTACTTTGTTTAAAAACGTATCATTAGGTTTACGAGAAGTTTTTCGGGTTATAATTCAGTACTGTTCATTATTTGTCATGAGATGTTAGCTCGCGTCTTCATTCTTGTGTTGACAAATTTTAATATGTTTTGTTTATATTTCTACATTCATTTATTGTATACTATCTCAATAAAACGACGTACCTTTTTAGTCTCTTATGCGGATGACCTATATTACACATTCATCCGTCGCTATCGTGGCCATATATTTATTTTCTAGCATAGTGGTGAAAAACTTATATGAGTCTCTAGTTATGGCAAAGAGTATTGCTCGAAATGAATTAGTTAATAAAAATAAAACCAACTCAAAAAAATACGAATTTAGATTTTAAGGTGTCCCGAGGGGGAAGTATTGTTTGATTCTAATTAGAGGGAGTCGGAACTGATACTGGATTAGTCAATCTGGTTGTTTCTGGAACAGGTTTGGTAGTGTATTGTATTGTATCGAGAACCAAGGATTACCGTCGAAATATAATTCTTTAGTGGGGTGCCAAAATAATAATTGAGGAGTTTGCCTGGGATTGTAGCAGATTGTGTTTCAAGTGCGGAGGATACGATATACAGTGATTGAAAATTATCACGTACTCGTCAAAATTATTTTAAGACTGCAGTTTAAATTTAAGAGTTAGTTTGGTAACTGAAAGAATTTTGATGTGTTTGAAAGTGGAGGTATATAAGTCAGAATTTGAGGCCAGCACACGCAGGATCTATCTCTTTTGAATAACTCTTAGAATTGTATAAAAAGAAACTCTTTCTAGTGCGATACAATTGCAAATTACGCGATAATTTATTATCTTAAAAAGTGTATGATTTTACAGTTTGTATCGCGAATTCTGGCTAGTGCCTTCTTTCAACACCTGAACTGAATATCATATGTGTTCTGTTAACCAAGTTGAAACTTTACGGACCTGCTACGCACTTGAGGATGTACAGATTATGCCTTAGTATTACAAATTAGTTGAAATTTCAAATATAATTTTAGTAAAAAAAACGTTTTCAAATTGAGTAAACTACACACCCCACCGCACTAACACATTATTGAAGGATTCTGATTCAAAATGCCTGCATGTTTTCGGTAAGATATCCTGGATCCGGCATAGAAGAACCCTTTCATTGTTATGCTCTACATTACTTGAGCAAATTAGTTTATATTTCGTTAGTAGATTTAGTATTAAATTGGCAGTCTATTTATAGATATAATTTAATCTGAGTAGCTAACTTAGATAGTCCACAAAGAAGTAGATGAACACGATTAGAAGTAATTGATCGTGATGTATGACTGTGTATAGGAAAGTGAGAAATCTAGTGGTTTTACGTGTTAGTGTGTCTTTATTTCACAAATAGTTTGTTTCAATATCGTCCTTTTGTGATATGATTGAATGACGAAGAGAGTCCATAACAGGAATAAAACTATGATGTTTTGATAGGTGGTACATTCTAGGGTTATACAAAGACGAAGTGCTTATTATCTGTTCTACCTCTAATACTTAGGTATCATATCAGGCCTATATTAAATATAATAATAGATTAATTAAATAAGGATCGCTGAGCCTATATAGTACATCAATTATAATATAGATGATATTAAGATCTCAATTTACGGAGGCCCGAAGTACTATGTTTGTGAAAATATAAAATTAATAAACACACATTATTTATCCATATAAAAAAAAGTTCCTTATGGAATACTTTACAAAGGCGTTCAGTTAAAAAAATTATTAAAATTAATCATGTTATATCTATAAAAAAATCAAATTAGTTGTTTAAGTAATATACCAATATGAAATACGTTGTTTTTCCTGCTGTTTAATTGAGTGACTAAAAATAGCGTGTCGAACCTTTTTTATTGATCTAAGTTACTGACGTATCACCACTCCTGTTTTTTATGTGTATTAAAAATAAATACAGGTGTGGCTTTTGAATAGCTTTCAGACCCATCAACGCTTATAGAATAATAAGATCTTGTGCGAAAATTATCCAAGTGAATAGAAAAATGTTCGGACTTTCTGCAGCTGAGTCTTGGTGCGCGTAACTGGTACCATTCTAGTAGGCCAAAATATTGTTATTAGAGCTCCACCACCAAATTACAATATCAAGACGTGCTTTGAGGTCTTAACTGAGTAGACTTCTATTTTATAGTCTATCTATACTATAGATGCCACTTTTCTTTCTAACTTGGACTTCATACGTCAGATCACGTAAAATGACCGAGTTTTTATTGACTAAACCATATTGCATAAACTCAGATATAATTTTATTATCAGACACTATAAAAATAAGACAAAAAATGGAGATAGCAAATAAACTCATTATCAGTATGAGACCAAATATGAAGCATATTCAGAAACTCATCCAATCAAGCTAAGTCTTTGACAACGTAAATACGCTTTTAAAGTCCGTCCGCATTAAAACCTTATTCAAGAGTGCTCGTTATAGAATATATTAATGCACAATAGCTTCACCATGTTTATTATTGGCCGAAGGTTACATCTTTTTCCATTTTTTCATGGAAGTATGCGCAACTTCGTGGAGCTAATGGTTTTGAAAATATTCAAATCGGAATTGGCTGTCCATTTGAACGATGAAAAGAATTTGTAACATACTGTGTTCCATGCTTTACTGAAATGCCATATGATTGTTACGAGCTTGTAGCAAGAAAAGTTTTTTCCTTGCATACAACGACTCTGATAGCCGTAATTTAAAATTTTTGACATACAGGTCCTGACAAAATAGAAACATAACTGTAATCTGCAACTGATTATTAAACTTGCTCCATAGTGATGGCAATCTATCACCATTCCTGAGAAACTCTTCAGATGAATCGTACAAATCAACAAGCCTCTGCAAACTATCACCTCTTGACAACCACCTTACCTCAGTGTGCAAAAGTAATTGTTTGAAAGTTTCATCATTTTCTTTGCATAACTTCACAAAGAGTCGGGAATTGAGAGGGTGAGCTTTAATTTTATTTAGAGTATCATAAAGTTCGCCACTCAGTTTTATGGCTACAAGATGCTGCCTGTGTAGGACACAGTGAACAGTATATACTTTAGGAACCTTTTCCTTCAGAAAGTCGAGAAATCCTCTATAACGGCCTACCATTGAATCAGTTTTTAGATATTTAGCAAATAAAAATTCATCAACAATTTCATTCAGGGATGGACTATGAAACCTAACATAAGCCATGAGAAGATTTGAACTTCCAAAAGTCGATTCGTCAAGTTGAATAGCAAACTTACAATGCTGAAGCTCAGAGGTCAACGTTCTCCACATCGTCGCTCATTTCCTCAATACGTCGCTTAACAGTATTTGCGCTTAATGGTATGCAGTTTATTTTAAAAGTAGTTGAGGTCTTTTCATAACTTTTTCAATGCATCTTTTGATAAAATTTAGTGTATTTCAGGAGTGGAGCTGATGAAAGACTGAGAAGATGTGGTTAGAGAAGAGAGGCGGATTGTAGATAGTATAGTTTATTTGTTTAGTGGGTCTGACCAAAGTCAGGCAGTTGTAGAGTAGGAATAGATTTAAGTTTAAGTATTTATTGTGTAATGTATCTAATGTGTATTCTTTCTTATTTCAGTAGTTAAGCTTTATAAAGATTATGGTATAATAAGTAGTGTCAGGACGTGATGGTTCAAATAGTGAAAGTCAGGATAAAAGAGTGGAAGGTTGCAGTGAAGGTATGAGAAATGGAAAGTGGTTTGATAGTGGTCGAACCAAATAGTGTTACTTAAAGTCATTGGTACTAAGCAGTAGTGAGGCCACTTTTATATTTAGGGTGCCTCTATACCTGTGTGTTGATAACTGAGCATTCAGGGATTAACAGGTTTGGTGTTTGGTGTTTAATAGATAGTAAATAGTTAAGTTTATCTTTATGTATTTATTAGATAGTAATATTTAGTCAGTTAAAGTTTTTTTGTTTTTTGTTACCTCGCAAACAGTAATTTTCCTGCCTTCGTAGAACTCTACAATCAAGTTCTTCTTATATCCGTAAGTCTTTTGTCTTCTCTGTTACCATATTTAATCATCTTTTATAGCTGGTATTATAATCTCTTCACCGATAGTATACGGTTTGCCTTTCTTTGCTATATTAAGAGAGATGTTGTAGGATGTCTTCAGTCCTCCTTTTCTATCAACGCTATCAGATGACTTCAAATATGTATTCAGAGTTGGCCGAACTCTCAGTTTCTCTTTAAGTATTTTGAAATACTCCAAATCTTTGTTTTTCTTATCAGAATGGATCCTTTCCAAGTGGTCTTTCATTTTCGCCAGCTTCATAGCATCATTGCTGAAAGTTTTTTCACATAATAAGCACATTGGAATAGTTTCATTACCAAACGATGGCACAAACCCATATTTCAAATACTCCTGGGAATATTGTCTGCATTTCTTCTTAGTATTTGTAGATGACATCATGGGTACTAAAATCAGATTTAGAATATTATAAAAACACAATACGTTTGTAGCACAAGAAAACGGCAGCTGCAAGAGACACAACTTACCCCTACACGAGCTATAAAGATCTGACTGTTTGTCTCAGAATGCAGTGTTGCCACATTTTTTTTCCTAACATTAGCATATATATTTTGACGAAGTTTGATGAATGCTATTTCTGTGCAGTTTAAAATAATGATTTAGAACTTTAATATATATAATATATATATATTATATATATATATAATATATAATATATATAGATATAAATATATTATATATATATATATATATATATATATATATATATCCGTATTTC
>JABUQX010014905.1:27500-35742 GCA_015478945.1 Trachelipus rathkii
ATACTATATTTCAATGTCGAGTGTATTTTATATTGAAAATCGTTAAGATTTGTAATATAGATCCATATACAGGGTTCACACTTTCTGGAAAGTCAGGGAAACGTTTTAAGATATGCTGAAAGTCAGGGAAATTTTAAAATTTCAAAACATATGAAGAATGATCCATGGACCAAGTTGCATATTTTTGATATATTTTTTTTCCTTACTGTATAATTGTGGAATAAGAGATGTATTTGATAAAGTGAATGAAAAAGGGATGGGCGAGGAATGACTTTCCATAATCTACTTCTATCCTGTTTCTTCTATTTTTAGCTCACTATTACCTACTATTCTTCCTATTCTGTCGTAGAGGGTTTGTTCCAAGTTCATCCTTTCGATTGAAAGGTGATTAATATATGATGTGTTTTAAACTGTATGACTTATGACTTAATCTGTATATAATCTTTTTCTTTTAGGATTTATATTACTTTTGAGGTTTGATGAAGTGATTTGGATTTTTGCGCAGTTAGAAAGGTGTTTATTATTGATTTTATAAAATATTTACCAAACAAAAAAAAAACTAACTTTAAAACGACCATGGTTGGACGTCAAACTGAAACCCACAGTTTATCAGTGGTGGGGTAAAGACCTAAATAGTTCCAAGGCAGACTGAAAAAGTATGTAAAAAGAACTGTGATATATCTAACATGGGACGCCAAGCCGAATTTTCACATTCAAGAGGGAAACTCATTTTAATTTAATCAAAATCAGCAGGACCAACCATCATGAAAAAACTTTTCGTTCACGTGTTCTAATAATTACAAATATTAGTAAAGGTGTTGCACTGAAAATTATCCATTCAGCAAAACTTCTAATCAATACTCAACGATGTAAAATGACCACTGAGCTTCTTAATAACCAACCAAAATAGTTTATCAATCAGTTCATCTTTTTGCATTAAAGATGATGTTACAAGATCTGGAATACTATGGGCATTAAAGGTGGTGGATGATAAAATGTCTTTAAACTCGTGTGCAGATATTAGGGGAAACATTTAAATTAATGTTTCCAGATAGTGCGGTAGCTTCAAATTTTAAAATGGGCCGATGAAATGTAAATATGTGATTAACCATGGACTTGCTTCCTATTTTTCTAGAAAGCAGAAGCACAATACACTCTTACTTTGCAGTGAAGCTCATTCTACCCTTGAATTAAATTCAAAATATTTTGGATGGTGATTGTCTTTCTAAGAGACTTGATTTAGTTTTTTTCTCGATAGTTACCTTCGAATCAATGTTTATGTGAATTTGTGCAATTATAAATTAGGACTGATATTTTCGCATGAAAATGCGAAACAGTGGAAGGAGGTTTTCTATAAATTAAGCATTTTAGGGAGAATCTGAAAGAACATAGTGTGATTTCTCAAAGAACAAGTGCACAATGCTA
This sequence comes from Trachelipus rathkii, assembly GCA_015478945.1. Classification (NCBI taxonomy): domain Eukaryota; kingdom Metazoa; phylum Arthropoda; class Malacostraca; order Isopoda; family Trachelipodidae; genus Trachelipus; species Trachelipus rathkii. The sequence goes on from JABUQX010014905.1 coordinate 28,926, forward strand.
TAAAATCTCATGAAAGTATTCATTAAAGTTCCTATCACTCAAAAAAATGTTGACAAATGTAAGAGCTGCCATAGGAGATATGAAGAACATCTGAAAGAGTCAAAACGGAACCCAAAAAAGAAGAAGAGAAAAAAAGTTGGAAAAAGAAAAATTATCCATACAGATCTAAAACTTGAAGAGAGAGTAGGAAAAGATGTTAAAACTGAAAAGTCTTTGACAGAAGAAGACGCATATAAAATCAAAATTCAGATGCTTGAGAAGAAAAAGTTAACCTAAATCTCCCCATTTAGAACTTTTGTGATCACAGTGGACGTTATTCACCTAGGCTTTTAATTTATTTTCTTTTTGTATAAATAAAACTGTTTACTTTTGGAAAAAATAAAAAAAAGGAGTGCGTTGGACGGCTATGGGGAAGATATAGGCTGATTACTAAAAAAAAAAATATTTTTTTAAATTCATCCATGATGCAAAAAAAAGTAAATTTTGAAATTCTCAATAATTTAATGTATGAACTGAGTAAATAAGCTGCAATAATGATTGATAGATATTTTATGCGCCAAAAATAACGAACACGCTGGTCAGGGAAAATTTGTGGATTTGGTCAGGGAATTCAAATTCAAATTGTGGATCATCAAAAGGAATGTTGCCAGGGCAAGCTTTCAGTTTTTTCTTTTTTTTCTCATACTGTGCAGAAAATATTGTAGAAATAAATTGTCTTCTTTTTATCTTTCTAATTAAATTAATCTACCAGCTACTACCCCAAAATTTTAAAAAATGCTACCCTTTTAATTTGATTTTCTCTCATCTCTATTCCACCAATTATATTTTCTCTTTGCCATCCTAATATGTATATCTTTAAAACATACTGACTGACTATTAGTCAAAATTGTTTATCCTTAAAATATACTGACAGAATATTAGTCAAAATTTGCTTGAAACATTCCCATACTTTCATAACTTTACAACCAAAATGTTGAGGTAACGCCTAAAATTTCCCAAATCTATCTCGCTTATTTTCTTATAAATCGGCACAACATATGCCATTTTCCAAAGCAATTTTGGTCTTTGTGTTAAACTCTATCTCAGATAGTTATGTTAAGCATGGCTTGAAATTTGCTATAATCACGTACATAAATTGAAATTTATTTCTCAACTTACATCTTAGGTCTAGATAACACATTTAAGTTAAATCTAATTGTTAAAATTACTTACCCTTAAATTCTTTCTTTACTCTGACATTGTCCAATATACTATCATTATTAGTTAATTTTAGATCTAAAAGTGCTATGTATCTTGTAGGTTCATGGGCTTCTTAACTCAAAAAGTTGTATAAAATTTATAAATACAGAACATTTATGATCCATACTAGGTTAGGAATCCCACTCATTGTCAGGAAAATTAAAATCTCACCTTAAGACTGCCTTTTTCTTAATTTTGGCATGCTGCCTTGGATTTTCTGCACCATTTCTATATCTAATTCTTGACTGAGCAGGATTTGTTTGTGCATAAAATATCCATCCACACATATTCAACTTCCCAATTAGATTTAATGTCAATTTTCATTAACACCAATTGAATATTGTATTTAACATAAAGCAATTCATATCCAGCATTCCTTCCTCTGCGCTGATAAAGGTGAAATGAATATTCATCTATTTCATATCCCCATAAAATGCCTCATTAACTCTTGCTTCAGTATCTAAAATAATGTCTAAATTTTCATTATGATATAACTAATCAACGCATCTTTTTTATTTCTAAGGTTCTGATCATTTGTGTAGAGACATTTGGTATTCAAATTGTTCTTTCTTTTATCAACATTATAATTTTTAATATTGTCACCATTATTAATATCAGTGTTAGTAATTTAGCCTGTAACAACCTTATTTTTATATATGCAACCATCAATAACACCACCACATTATACTCACTTTCATGTTCACAATCAGCAGTACTAAGATTAAGCCCTTCAACCCTAACCTCATAGTTTTCCAGCTGATAGGTCTCCAGACTGACAATAAGAAGCTCAACATCCTTACAACTGAGATGAATTCTCTTTATAAAGATCCTTTATTTTCCAGAGATCCAAAAATCTAATATTTTCTGAAAGGCAAATTCATAAGCCTATCATTTACATACAAAGCCCAACTTCCTAATTACTGTCCTGCACCAAACCTAGGTAATACTCCTTAAACCATGCATCTTCTATCACTTTCTTTCACTCTCTGAATTAATTAGTTCACAGTTCCTAGTTCATCTGACCTTTTTTGACCTATATCATTTGTACCCACATGCTCTATCACATTTTCATCCACATTTGTATCCTCAAATTCCCAGTCTATTCTGTCTGCAATATTGTTCACTCCAGATCCTTGCTAACACAAACACACGTTCATTTCCTCATATCTGTATTATGAAATGTCTTATCTAGGTAGTCATACTTCAATTAGCAATGCCTGAGCCTTTCTTTTAGGAAACCCTACATTACCAGTGAACTCAGATCCTCCTCATCTGGAGGATAGTCAAGCCTTTTGCTGCAAACTACAAGCTTACTGTCTATCATGATCCTAATCTTGATGGTATTCAGGCGTATTCTCTAACTTTATAACCTTTCCCCTTCCTGCCTAGGTGAGCCACTAGTTCTATTCTATGCCTCTAAGTCCACCCCCCTCCCAGCTTCCTGCCTAAGTGAGTTTTTAGTTTCAACTACATCTCTTCTAGCTTTTTTCCTTCACTTAACCCCTTTTTTTAACACAAATACCAATTCACACAACTTTCCAATTTTATCTTCAAAGGTTCATCCACTTTCAATTCAGTTGTTATATATATATATATATATATATATATATATATATATATAATATATATATAAATATATAATAATATAAAAATAAATATACATAAATAATATATATATATATTATATATATATATATATATATATATATATATATATATATATATATATATATATATATATACTCAGCCTTGGAATTCATTTCTCAACAACACATTCTCAGCTTTCAGGATACAAACAGAACACTCATTAATTTGTTCTCCCCTCACACACATAGATGCCACAGCACAGAACATTCAAACTTCAAATTATTATTAATAGGTTTGCTAACTTAAATTATATCAAGTTTAGAAGTATGGCTATGAACAGTTTAATTTAATAACGACTAAATTAAATTAAGATGTTCATAGCCCTACTTCTAAGCTTGTTATTTAGCCTTCTAAACTTACAATTTAGAATTGCTATTAAATTAAATATATTTTGTTATCAGCTATAGTTGAATAAAATAATCACTTAAGTTTAAAATAGATTAAATAAACAAATATCCTAAATTAAACAAAAACTTGAACAAGGCCTATCTTAGCCAAGGTTTTATCTTAACCTAGGGCTGTGAACAATATCATATTTAAAAAACAAAAAGCATAAAAAAAAAAAAACTAGGAAATGAAATTAATTAAATAGACCTATTTATATATTTTAACCAAAATTAAACCTATTCCAACAGGAATGAAAATAAATTTGGAAATAGGCTGAAAACAAGTTTTAGGCCTAACTGAGCCTCAGGCTATATGTAAGCACAATTAAATAATGTCATTACCCTCCAGTAGTTCGACATTATTGTTGAGGTCAGGCAACAGCTTAACTCAACCATCATACTGGATGAGGAAAGCCTTGTACAGTTAAGCACATTTTCCGTTGTAGGGGAGAGTGGAAAGAAGAAAAAACAATCACAAAGATATTCACTCATAGTCCTAATAATTGAAAACTATCTAACAATCTTAAATAATAAACTAAGTGAAAAAAAAAAAAAACTCCCCCACCTTAAGTTTTTGATGACTGAGACAGCAACTGTGCTGATGCTGCTTCCCAATGTTGAGGTATTAGACTTTAGCCTAATGGGGGGGGGGGGTAACAAAAGGGGAGACTAGAAGTTTGATTCGAAAAACCACTCTGTGGACTGTGGTAATAACATTTCTGAGAAGGTAAATTACTTATGAACAAGAGAAATAAAAGAAGAGCTGACTAAAATATTTAATATAAACTTTATAGGATATAATAGGAAACTGCGGGTTTATCCCACGGATATAATCTACAAGATGACGAAGATCTCTAATTATAGTTTCATCAGTGACATTGATTTATGCAGAACTGAATGAAGTATTTAAATTAAATTCCCAAACTGAGGGACGGTTCACTGATAGAATAAATAAATTAAATTTTTGATTGAGAAAAGAATATTCTTCTGAGCAACAATTATAAATAGTGACACATTGAGCAAGGGAGTTATAATTGTTGCTGAGGTGACTTGATGCAAAAAATAATGGGGAAGAACTCAACTTGGTTGGATGAATGTTTCCTTTTGATCAGCGAATTAGATTGTCAAAATTTGAGTTCTTAGTTTCCAAATAAGAAAGGAGGTAATGCTCCCCAGATTGGAACCTGAAAGAAAATGTACGAAGAGACATTATTCTTTCAGTTCCAAGTGTTGTCAGAGAGCCATGTTATTATTATTTAAATATCTGAAAAACATGATCAATGAAATGGATGAGCAACAAATGAATAATGAGATTTACATACCCTTTGAAGATCAATATCAATCATTCCAAAGGGATGTCAATCTTCTGTTAAGTTGAAGGAATTTGAATAAATCTGAAACTGTACCATACATTAGTCATCAATCCTTTATATGTGAATTCATATAAAGCATTGTTTGACGTATGATAAAAATGAGCATAATACAGTGATACAATACAAGTATGAACCTACTTGTATTGTTGAGACAAGTTCCTATCAATCTGTTTAAACAATATAATGGCAGATTGTCAGCAAAAAGAATCAGAAAACTTTTATAAATACTATTCCTGCGGCGAAAGAGAAAATTAATAATTTCGGGAAAGGGGTTAAGCCTTGATCATGGATCATGAAATGTACCGTAAATTAAATAATCAACAATAAAATAAAACCAAGATGTAATTTACATGGAATGGTCCAGAATAACTGTATTCAGCAGAACTGTATTAAAACTAACATAAATAAAGGAATCCATCATAAGGGTGATGGAATCAGCTCCCTTATACTGTAGTTGTCCTGACTAACATGCTTTAAATGTTGAAATACTGATGAGCCTGGACTATGAACTTCGTTATGACCATATTTGTGGTGACTGGTCAGACACACATGGATGAGGAGAACACCATATTTCCTTGCCCTGGTTGTTGGGTTAAATTAATTGTAGTTAGTATAATAAATATTCAATAAAGTAATAATTGATATATACTGTACTTAATTATTGTGAACAGTTAATTAAAAGTAAGCAGTGGCTGCCAAGTACATCAACCCATTCCAAAATGGAAGATTGCCAAGGTGACTTTTTTTTTTTGTATATAATATATATATTATATATATAATAATAATATTATATATATATATATATAATATATATATAAAATATAATATATAATTAATATATATATATATATATAATATTTTTTTTAATATAAATACACGCCTCATGGAGGATAACTTCTCTAGGTAATTGTTACCTAAAATCTGATGAGGTATTGAACCATGGCCATATACCTCGCAACTCAGTCGCCCTACCATTGAATAATGGTGAATGGTACTTCTGTGCTAGAACTGGCTAACCCCACTACATCACCTATGTGAGCAGCTCAGGGAATGATGCCAGAGCAGCACATGCTGCTGCAAAAAAAAAAGTGACTGCTCAATGGGCAGATTTTAGTTAAGGAGAAGTTTGGAGGAAGAAAAGTGATGTTCTATAAATTGGAAATAAAAATAAAGAAAACAAATGTTGAAATTAAAGAAGAATGAACACTAGAACAATTTGGTAATTTTATGTCAGCATGTTAGGCTAAAACTCCACAGACATTATTTTAATGTTCTTAAGAACAGTTTTGTACTGTTGGAATAGCTGCATTTGCAAGGTGGATACACAAGCAGGAAAAACTCTCTGCCACCCCTATCTTTAATTCTTTCATCACTAAAATATATATATATATATATATATATATATATATAATATATATATATATATATATATATATATATATATTATATATATATATATATATAATATATACTATATATATCACCACCTTTCTCTCCCCAAGACTTATGGTTAGGTGCGAAGCATGCACTGGGAAGCAGAAAAGTAGATAGAAAATATGATGCAAGTGAAAAGAAAGCCCCACCTTACCACCCCCCTTTCATTACCTTTTTGTGAAGAACTCGTCGCAGATCAGAAAAATCCACCCTAGAGCTTCACGGGAACCGCGACGGATCCTCACTATGTGGCATCTCTTAATAGACTTATACCTCTTATTCCAGACAGTTTCACTACTATTACATTAACAACGGGTAACAAACACAACCCTCATTCACTCCAAAACTTAGTCCTTTGCATCCGCCAAGGATATTGCACCAGCACCTTCCTACCATTCACAACTTTCCTACTACTACACTCGGCATCATCCATTCCCTTTTCATCCAACATATCCTAAATATATATATATATAATATATAATATATACATAATATAATATATTATATATATAATATATACTATACTATATATATATATATATATATAAAATATATTATAATATATATATTATATATATATATAATATATATATAATATATAATATATATAAAATATATATAATATATATATATATATATATAATAAATATATATATATTATATATATATATATATATATATATAATAATATATATATATATATATATATATATATATATAATATATCTCTCTCTTTTT
>JABUQX010014906.1:0-15995 GCA_015478945.1 Trachelipus rathkii
TATACTATATAATTTATATATATATTTTAATATATATATATATATATTATATATATTATCAGTTATATATATACTATATATAAGTATATATTATAGGTATATACGCTATCTCATACTAAGACATATCTTCGACGTATCACTATAACTCCCTTTACCTTAACTATAAGCTTAATAATACTATCATACTTATACTCGAGCCAACAAATTATTCTATGTACAGTATATTATAAAAACCTTTTATACATGGTTGCATAAAAACCCAAATAACTACTATTTTTCATGTCTATTTTAGTTGTTATAATGTACCTACATACGTCGCATACATTTCCATTACAGAAACAAATGGTAAACAATATATCGTATTCAATAATCAAGATCCTCTCGTATATTTTACTCACCTTCACTATACTTTAGTATAAATTTTTCATTTCTACATTAATATCTACTAATAAGGCTGTGTATATAATATACCTTTAAATTACTACTAATTTACTACCTATACTCTATAGACAACCCTTATTATATAATAATAAATATGAGTTTCAATATAATAAATCTTTTCTTTTATTCAGCCTCCTAAGAAAAAGCCCTCTCATTATATCCGTTCCTATTTAAGTTATCAAAAAACTTATTGTTATGAATTCAAAAACTATATGTCCAATGGACTTTCCCCCATATTCACCACTTTATTGTATTAATCCAACTCACCAGTAAAGTGAAGATATAAAGTATTTACTCACTTTTTGTAGTTTATGCACTGATTTATTATATCTAATCACAATATTACTATAGTATATACCGTAATATAATTAATATTTTTATATTAATATATTATTTATTACCTTGGCTAATCTTTGTCAATTTCTTTTTCGTTATGCCTTCAGGCTTTATTGCCAGGGTGTTTCATTCTATGAAAATAACTAACTAAAGTAGAATTCATTACGGTAGCAAATAAAAATATAAGTATAGTAACTACTTTAATATATCTATTACCCATATATACTTTCATTTATCATAAGATTATCAATATATCACTCCTTTCCCAGAATCTTAATCCATTTATCCTTATATAACTATATTACCACTATTATAATAAAGATAGTTAATACATACCATGGTAGAATACTAATAACAAACCTTAGTTTCAGATACCTCATACTCCTATTTATTAAACCACTCCCCTTCCTTTCCTAGTTAATCCTTAAACACATAACCCTCTACGTTTCTTATGTAAAAATAGCTTTATATCTAGCTTATACTTTATAATAGTAGCTAAATATAACCCTTATATTATATCCTAATAAACTTACTAATGCTACTCCACAATTACTTTCCCTCTTTTATGCTCAACTCTATATTTACATATGCTACTATTTTTCCAAATATAAATTATCACTAAAGTTAGAATTGTACATGCTCAGTAAAAACCTTTACTATCTACTTTCTTATTTATTTCAAGAATATTTTCTTACTGACCAGAGTACTATAATTTCTCTACTAAGTAAATACTACTATACTTAGTATACCACACTATAATCCTATCGACCATCTCTAAAAACCACTCATATATTGTTTATCCTCTATACCAATCTGTTTTATCTTGATTATAAATATCATTTTTTAACTTATTCCTATATTTATTAAAATATTCGTCCCATTAATATTTTTACCTATACAAATACTATCAATAAGCTTCTCAATATTTACCTCTATATATATATATATAATTAGTAACTGAAATGAATATTTGTCCCCCCCATTTTAACCATTTATATAAAATTTGATTAACAAGACAGGAAGTACTATGCAAATCTTGTGTATACTCATCGCTCCACTTTAATCCCAAGTCAAAACATGAAATTAATCTCATTCAGGCCACTATCACCATCAAACAATAGTTCACCTCCTCTTCTAATACATTTCTACTTATTGGTAAACAGCTAATTACTCAACCAGAAGCATTCCTCTACTTTTGACTTCTTCAATAAAGCAATTTCATACCTTATTATCATCTCATTATTTTATAATAATGCCCTTATCATATTTAATCATCTCCAATAACTCTTCCATCCTGATTATTAAATTTGTCCTCTTTCTCTCATTATCCTCACTTTTACTTACTATACTTACTGTTTCCTAAGCATTCTATATTTCCTTATAAATAATTCTTCCATCTCTTACTACCACTCTCTTATCCATCTCATGATCATTACATAATTATCCTCAATCTCAAAACCTATATATTATCTCAGTTATTAGACCCTATTCTCTCTCTTTATCTAGAATACTTGTTAAATTCATCCTTTCTACAATAATTTAATTATTTATACATCTCTTACCTGTGATATATAATTAGGTTTTTAGGCAACAATTTACTTTTTACTACATCACCGTCGTCGGCCCTTATTCTATCTTTTTAGCATAGATTATTTCACACTTTTCATACTTATAACTTTACATAATCGCTATATATACTTCATCTTATTGTTATTCCTCCATGAGTATATAGTCATGACTTAATTATAATAGTACTAATAATATGTGAGTGAGTGATTTACAAATAAACTTCTTTATTTTCCTATTTATAAGATAATCTAAATAACATCTAATCTTCATCATCCACCATATGCTACCTTATTCTATTATATATTATATGATCTTACCTCTAGGTCCAAATACTTTTTATTCACACTCCACAAACTTCCATTGTAGTCATCGGTATTGTTCCTTAAAAGCATTCCATTCCTTACTTGAACTCCTTTCACTTTACTCTCATTTATTCATTTCACTATAATTCCCATTTTATCTGCTAAAATATACGTTTACTGATATTTCTGTTGAATATCCGTATCCTAATTATTTTTCTATAAATATATCTTCAACTTACTTATTATGTTATAACTCATTATTTATTAATCAACTTGTGTTAATAAAATTTTCAATCTTACTTCTCACCCCTACCTTTATTTATACCTATTATCTTTGCTTATCACTAAAGTTAATATAATATATATATAGGATCAGATATTAATAATACCCCTATGCTTTTATGCAAACCCCTTAAGACGTTTTCACAATCCATATCAAACCTGTTTTACTTTCTCCATTTTTGATTCAATTACACATACAATATTCAAGCAGAGCTACAAATAATAACCTGTCACTCCACAACCCAGGTATATATATTTTATATATATATGGTTATTCTTATCCAATTGGGAATTTGTTATCCATTTATTACATTATCTTATTTCTGTACATAGAGTCATATGACATCTTTTTTTTTTTACGCGCCCTTTTATTTACCCGCCATTTTTTTGTTATTTATATTTTACACACACACACAACCATAAAGGGTATATATATACCTAATATATCCTTATGTACGTTGGTGATACTAATCATCCCACTCCTACGTGATTAAAATATTATCAACATTAGACAAGAGCTTAAAACATTTTATCATTTACCTTAATTGAATCTACCCAAAATACAAATATTCGTTTTATAGTCTAATCCTCACAAAACATACCTCTCACTACTACTTACCTCAGCACTATTTCATTTACTGGGGTAGGTCAATTACTCAACTTTAACCATATTCCATAGTTTTACACTTTCTCAGTATCATAATATCATTCCATTAGGAATTAGATAGGTCTGCAAAAACTTATAACATCGAAATTACTACTCGATATAATCTCACGATATTTATCCCAGGAGTGCTTCCGTACCCTTCTATTCATCTGAATATGTTCTTGTCGTAGCAGCCTACTTCTTTTAGCCCGAAGCTCGGCACCCCCACTTCACACCTCAGATCTTTTCGAGATTACTCTCCCTGTAGTTTCCTCTCCAAAATACTCCGATTACAGGCCCTGCACATTCTTTTCAGGACACAATAAACTGAATCACATTTTGTAAAAGCAACAAAGATGGATCACACACGTCCGCAATATAGGCAAAAATAAAACCAGAGTCTTAGGTCCCCCTCTCCCGACACCTCTGAAGGGATGAAACCTCTGCTTTTTTCCGCCCACTATTTCGTTCTTCGTTCGCCTACCCAATGCTCCGTCGAATCCATTAAACTATACATATTCCCCAGCACCATTGTGGTTTTATAGAATCTATTTCTGGAGTCCCATTCATACAGAAGACAAGCAATACATATAAAAAAAATTTAGGTGCACATATAGGATTGCGAAGCTTTCAGGTTAGTGGACGGGTCAGGGGGACATCTGGCTGTAATTACCACAGTTATAGTTCTGCATATATTTATTCTTTCTGTATTAAATATCTCCCACTATATCTACTGGGAATTTCCCATGCACGCATCTCTTGTACTTGCAAGGTAGAATCAAAGAGACTTAAATAGTCGATATAGTAGGCTATCAAAAATATATCATATTCGTACGTGGGGTGCATTCGCTTCAATAACAAATTATTATCAGAGTAATATAAAACTTTCACTAGAACAATGGATCGTGTAGACAAAAGTTATTGTTGATTGAAGGTATAAGAAAAATAATGTAGCTCACAAACGACATTCACAGTCAATTGATGAAAATCTTTCTTGGCATGATGAGATTAACAATCAAAGGCTTAATTCAATTATTTCTATTAACAATGTTTTGCTAACTATATGTGAGAACAAGGGACTTAATAGAAATTGACTACGGCGAGTGTAGAAGGGCTCAATTTTTATTTAATCAAAATCAAGTTTAGGTTACAACATGATAAGGTTTTTTAGTCAATTTTGTGGTATGTAGATTGCGTCATATCTGTAAAATTTTGGTTCTGGATTCAAATGTTTTAAAATAAACGTTTATGCTTTACTTGTTTAGTATAATAAGTAATATTTAATAAATAATAATTATTATGGTATAAAGAATATATTTATATTTAGTTAACAAATCTACTATATAATAAAATACTTATAAAGCTACATTGTCACAATAAAAGAATATAATAATAAATATATTTTTTTTTACTGTACACAGATAAAGGTGTCTCACAATCACCGAAACCGAAAAAGCAAAACAAGGTTGCTTTCAATGCTTGAAACGGTCAGTTACTTTATCTATTCACTCTATATAATAAGCACTCATAATATACTTATAATATCCATGACTACCAAGAAGGTTTAGGATGTTTTAAATGGTATATTTATAAATTAAAGTGAGAGTGAGAGCAAAACTAAACTTGAAACAGAGAAGTAATAATAACAGAAAGGTAGAAAGGAATTAAAAACGTTAGTTTAAATTTGAAATGGGAATATAAAAGAATGATACATATTTATTTGTGTGTATAATGAAATATGAGATTGTTAGATATTACTAATGTGAGACCATTATAGATCTTATGCTAGAGTCCACCTATGAGACTAGTTATAATGATCCTGATAATTTACGAGTATGTTTAGTACTTAGTGGAGTATGTGTTCAGTGTCAGTATGTGGACGAAAATAATCATTGACTATAAATTAAATCTTAATAATATAAATTAACTACGGAACAGTGTATCCTGTGAGATTTGGTTTTATAACAGTTTTAAACATACCGAGTATATCACGACTACTCTTAAATCATCTACTGGCGTGAAAAATTACGATTTATGTTTATCGTCATTAAAATATGTTATAAATATAATAAAAAAACGATCCCAAAATAAAGCAAATTTCTAAAATTATTTAAGTCTTGTTTGGGATGTTTTGGTTTATGACTATACAACTTTTCATATTGATTATAAGTTTCGTTCTGAGTCATACCAGGTTTAGGATGTTCTTAAATATTAATTTCATTCTATATTATATATATTAATTACTAAATATTTATATAGATTTTATTCTATAGATCCAGACTCCAAGATGTCGATCTCAATAAAAAGATATCTAGTATATGTATCTACACATAATTTTAAATATTAATATAATTTCAGTCTTATGGTTTGGAAATCTAATAGATTTATTATTGTACTATAAAATAAGCCAGCATTTAGGATCACATTGTATAGCCTTCTCCCTGCTCTTACTTTACGATATAGGTTATTTTTTCATTTTTAATTGCTAGAAAAATTTATTAAATTGTTGATTCAATATTGTTTTAATTAATTTTCTAAGCATGATTAATATCCGAAGCATGTTATAGTGGAAAAAAAATTTATATTATTTTAGATAGATACCATATTTTAAAGCTCAATGTAGGTATTAATTATATAGAATTCAAAAAGAAAAAGAGAGAGCGCACTTCTCCTCCCGCTAATGAGCCATCGAGATACCAAGGATTCGGACAATAATGCGAGACGCGAAACTCGGTTCTAGGCACATATAGCGGTCAGTCTTCAAGCTCTCTGGTTAGATATTCCAAGTGAATCTTACGAAAGATGGGAGAGAACAACTAGAGAAGAAGTGATATATATATCCTTTTTCCATATATACAATCCTCTATTATTTCAAGTACTTGCTAGCAATTTACTGAAATATGAAGACTCAATATTTATTAGAATTTATATCCTTTTAACACATCTCTCCTAGATGATAAGACTCATAATATTGGAACTCAATGGGGGTACAATAGAAACCATTGCAAAACATAAATATTAATATAAATAAGTGAGATTATAATATTTTTATACTATAATATATCATTAATCCTACCAGTATATTTTAATTATTATATGAAGTGCCCTTCTTATAATTATATTAAAATACGAATAATAATAATATACTGAAGCTATATAAAATTAATATTAAATAATAAACATTAATTAATATAACAGTAAATAAATAATAATAAAACTCTACTAAAAACCCCATATTATATACAATATATTATACCTATATAATATATATATTATAGATATATAATATATAATAATATATATAGAAGTATATATAATAATCATAATATATATAATATATATATAATATTAATTATATATATATTAATATAAATATAATAGATAATATATTACATATAATATATATATATATAGATATATATATAATATATATTATATATATAATATATAATCGAATATATAATATGTTTAAATCAAGAGTATAGCAAAATTAAATGTGCTTGTTAAGAATATTGACAGAGCGGATAATATTTTATTAGTTATTATCTAACAAGATAATATATATATATATATAATATATATTTAATTATATAATATATTAATATAGGACCTGCCAATACCACATATTCCCCAATAATTATATTAAGTTCGATTATAAGCATGAATAACTCATGGTAGAAACCTAAAATAAGAAATTAGCTAATAACAAGCAATAAATAATATAATCGGTAATAAATATAAATAAAAGAAAATGTAATCATTACAATACGATAAATAAAAAAGGGCTTATATTATATATATTATATATATATAATATAGTTAGGTTAGTATTAAACCGCAATACTGTAACTGTATCAAATATACCTAATCATAACTGCTCATTGTTAAAGAATGCAAATAAATAATTTGTTAACATCATTATTTCTGCTGTTGTTAAAAATAAATAAAAACAATCTATACATCCCTAATTTCCTTATAAGTTATATTTTAGTTTTTTTTTTTATATTATATATCTCAAAAAAAGTTATATAATTTAAATATTGTACTTTTCATAAACTGAAATTGGCCACTATTCCAAAATTAATGTAATATCAAATTTTAGTGTAGCCGTATCTGTTGTTTTTTAACGTATATGCGTAGTTCCCTAATACTGGAGGCATAATTATTAATTTTATTATATATATAACTATATTATAATATATATAATATTATATATATATATAATATATATATTAATATAATATTAATATATATATAATATATATAATAATATATATAATAAATATTATATATAATATATATTAAATATAAATATAAAATTAATATATAATATTAATATTAATAGATTTATAATATATAAATTTTATAATAGCAATCGGATTAGAGCTGAGTACAGTATTCGTTGATAAATTAGGTCTCACGAATATTATTATACAGCTCATGAGCGGAATGCGTGCATAGCCCTGTGTCTAGTGTAATATGGCGAATAATATATCGAAGGCAGATATGATTTATTATTTTATTTAGAGATATATTATTTAACAATTTATGCAAAAGTGAGTTTGAGAGTATTCGTGTAGACTCTATCTCTCTTTTTATATTATTTTATTTTTTTTTTTATCTTTTTTTTAGCTTAATTATTATTATATTGAATAATTAAATATATTATTATAATAAATATTATCCCTCACCCATTATTAGGGGGCTTCAGAAGCCGATACGGGTGGACATAAGAGTAGGTGAGGGTAACGTCATTACCCCGGAGGTGAGTATTGGTCGGGAGGATAATACCTAGCTAGATACACTACAAAGACCAAAGAGGCGTGAGGTTATTTCACGGTGACCCATCCCTCACAGCGTAAGGGTATATAGTAGTGATATTTAGTTACCTCCCCCCGGTCGTCCACCGGATATAGTAGACCGAGTGAATACCTTACCTGATCTCCTGCCATCTTAAAGCGGCATATTTTTACTACCTCAATATTAAAAGGTGCTTATTACTTTAACCTTTACGATATTTATTTCTTAGTAGAAGTGAATCATATATAAATAACAATCAGTCGTGTGATTTTCTAAGATTATAAAATCAATACGGATATACCAATATATGTTTTTATGAAAAAAAATTAAACAAAACATTCGTGTTTTTGAGCTTTTTATTTTTTAATATCGAAGCATTACGGTATCGTGCAGATTAAGCGTTCACGTGAAAAATTACGAGGGGGCTTCTTTCTTTTCGTGGCTCCCGGGAATCTTGGATCGTTGACAGGAGGTTCCGCGCCGGAACATTAATCCCCCCTCTCCGCCGAATTTTGGGTCGCGCATTGTTCTCTCCCCGCTTACTTCTCTTCGGGCCCTAAATTCTTGCAGAGTGTGTTGTGCGCGGGAAGGGGGGTGGGCCTGGTTCCTCGGATCCAGTCGCCTCCTCGTGCTTGTGAAGATAAAAAATCCTTTCCGTGCGCCCGCCACATGTCATGATACCCCTCGCCACGTACTGGAATTCGCACACCTAAGGATGGGGGAGTAATAATAGAATAGTTTTTTAAAGAAAATATTATTTCAGATATATAAGTGAAATCTGATAGAAAGAATAGAGCCAGAGAAAAAAAAAAAAAAGAAAAGAAAGAAAAAAGAAAAAAAAAAAAAAAAAAAAAATTAAATCCCATCCTTAGAAGTATTCGCTGAATCCAATATATAATTGTATACTGGGGTAGGGACCTGCAGTTTAGCCATATACATAGATGATACATATAGGGTCATATGATATTATATAATATAGTAAGTAATAAGTATATATATAGATATAGTGAAGATATAGATAGATATATTATATATAATATGTAGGATAATTATAAAGATATTATATATAGAATATATATATATATATATATAGATATATAGAAGATATATATAGATAGAGATAGAGATAGAGATAGAGAGAGAGAGAGATATGAGGAGAGAGGAGAGATATACGATGAGAATGTGATGGAGACACAAGATAAATAATATACTTTACCGGAGTCGAAATAAACAAAAAAAATTGTCATACATTATCAAATGCGATTTTATTGAGAAGGGTTCAAAAAATAATAAAAAAATTACAGAAGACTCTTTTAGCAAGACATTAAGAGATCCATGAGACCTTACAAGAGATATTTAGAAGTTATGTTTAAGCAACAGGTGAGTTTCAAAATTTACCAAGCCAGCAAGCGATCCGAGAGAAATGACTAAATATTATGATTGTTGGAAGAGGGATGTATGGAGTTTGGAGAACGAGATGGCACGCAGATATAGAGACGAACGAAGAGAAAGAATAGTTATAGAAGTTATAAAGAGAGAGATAGAGAGGAGAGAATATAATATATGATATGATGAGAGATTAGTGAACGGAGAAGAGAGAGATAAGTAGTAAAGTTAGATAGAGAGTAAAAGAGATAGAGAGAGAGAATTGAGATAGTGGGTATAATGATCGAGAGAGAGAGAGAGAGAGAGATGAAGAGATTCGTTCGTCTGGCAGTGCTTATGCTATTAGAATGGTTATATATATATCAATTAATGACATTAAAAAATTCCTTTAATATAAACATCCGAATGATATTCAGGTGTTTTTAAGGGTAAAAATGTGAGAGACGTTTTAGATGGGGAAAACTAGTGCTGATATACCAAAGTGAGGAGGATAAATTAGTATTTAGGCGAAATTTGATACTCTTATAAGGAACAATGAATTATTTGAATTATGAAGAAAAGAAAGAAAGGTTTAAAAAAATCCTCACTTTGAAGAGGTACGTTAAGAAAATGTTTTGCTCAATAAAGTTTATATCTTCACACACACACACACACACACATTCAACTCACACCTTAACACATATCCTTATTATATAAACTAATATAATATATATACAGTGAGGGACATTTCCTGAAATAATATATATATGAACCGTCCTACGTTAGGCGCAGTATATAGAGGTATATAGATGATCGTACTTTCAGACTCTTCATTACGATGTGAAGTGACTAGTCATGGTATCTATAATTCCTCGCGTATGACAGTATGGAGTTATTATTTATTATTTCATATCCTGGGTACGGCCTAGAATTAAATATATCATCGGATACTAGCGATAACTATATAGTGGTGCGCGGTATATAATATACTATATATGGGTGCATCTTCATGAAGACTTGTGTATAGGTCATTTGTTCCTTAGGATGTATTTATTCACTCCCTCCAGGTATGATTAACCCCCTATGTATATAAAATGAGGGGTAATTATAAAGCTACTGATAAAAGAAGTATATTATATATATAGTTATATATATATAAAAAATGTATCTTATTATAAGTATCAAATATATATGTAAATATATATCTATATTATAAAATAAAAAAAATATTAAAAATAAAAAATATATAGATAATATATTATATATATATATATATTATATTTAATTAATATTATATAATACTCATAAACAATTATAATTAAATATAATTTGCATATTCTTACTAATCACGAACTATTATATAAGATAGATAGATTAGATAGATAGATAGTAATTTACTTGCAATTTCTATAAATGTGATAGATAGATAGTTCTCTTAATCTTTGTGATATATAATAGATAGATGATATATATATATATATACTATATAATATATATATATATAGAATATATATATATATATATTATATAATATATATGTATCCCTCTATGGAAAAAGCCAAAAGTGCTTACCTTAATGCCACCAGGTGTGGTATATCAATTCCCGATATGTGGATAATAATTCATAATTCCTTTAATTTCTGTTACTCAAAGGCCAATATTCAATGTGCTCTCACGCTGTCCTTTTCTGTTTTTTTCTGTTTTAATCTGTTTTATTCGCCTTGTTTGTTTCGAAAATACGAGTGCCTGTTGTTTCTGCGAGTCAAAGTAGCTGGAGAAATGGATGATATGGAATGCTGTTTTCAGCCTCCAGTTGTTCACAGGTAAGAGCAAAGCAGATACACTCTGGTTAATCGTAAGGTTGAGTGTAATCAAGTTTAAAGTGAACTCGCAATGTCAGTAAATGAAAAGGTGTTGCTGGTTGAAAATAAGGAAAAAGCAACTTTGAATCCAAAATTTAGGGGGGGGGGGAAAAGAGAAAAATTGCATTTTGACTATTCATTTTTATTTAGTTTCACAAATTTTCAGACAGAAAATTTGAAAAGAAGGGTAGAGCTAACTTGTAGAATAGGAAAATCTGTTGCCAAACTATGAATAATCTTAATGTAAAAAGTTTTTGGTAAAAATATAAAAAAATTACCTTAATGTTATGGAATGCGATGAAATGATGAATGAGATAAAAGCGAATGCAATGGTGAGAGAGATTGGTAAAGACATTTCGGAAATTTCAAGGGAGATAAGTAGGTTAGAAGGGATGAATGTACCGTGAACTGAATTGGTTGTTGTTAGGCAAAGTTGAAAGTGCGAATAGGGACGAAGTTCACGGAAATTAGGTGAGGCCGTGCATCTGCCGGAGTAGGGTCGAGTAGCAAGAGTATGATTGGGTTATGAAGAAGGGATTAATAAAGCAGAATGGAATCATAGATGAAGATAGTTGCGTGTGTGCTTTGTCAAATAATGATACAAACTTAGGCTGGGAGGGATTGTGTGATCTGTAGGTATAGGTAACTATGCTTTAAAGCTATAAGTACCGAGATGAATGATAGTCAGGCAGGCCACTTTGAATTCAAAAAGGATGTCCAGGTATGTGAAGAAAGTCTATTTTGTATGTTTGTATCATATTACTTATTACTTATTGCTTATTACTTATTTATTTTTTAATCTACCTGGGGCAATTGAATTAAAGGTCGAACTGCAAACACGTTGCGTGGTGCTCGGTTTGGGATAGCTGGCCTTAAACGTTCGATTTCCTGTGGTGCATCTTGTGTTATGCCTAGCCTGCATAAGGGGATAAACGCACGTCTAAATTAGGGTAGTAAAAGGTACGTTTATATTTACATTATGATTGTTATAATGAGGAATGAGGGATTGTGAGATGAGTAATCGGGGGAGTGTATGGTGTGTGAATCAGAGTGGGGGTGACGAGCTCAACTGTTTAGATCAAGGTCACTATCATTTCTTTATCTTTTCTTTATTTTTCTTCAGTTTTTGGTACCTTGTTTCTGTCTATTTCTCTCGCGGCGCGGAGCTCCGAATTTCCTATCAGAATGCAAGGAGAGTGTGTGTTGGATACTACTGTTTTGTTTTTTTTGACTTGTTGACTTCTTAGTTTTTTTCTTTTGTTTTCTCTTTTTTTTCTCTCAGATTGTACCCGAGTGTTGTTAATGCACAGTGGTTTCCACGAGAGGGTATTTTTTTGTTTAAATAATTTTGAAATAATTTTGATTTCTTATTTTTGAACGACTGTGGTGTTGTACATGAGCAAGAAGAAAGACGCCTTTTACGCTTGACGAGAGAAAGGTAAATATAATATTTTTTTTATCTTATAATTTATTTTTATTTTTATTGCTTATTCTTTTATTACTGAATATTATTATGTATTATTCGATTTTATTATTATTATTATTATTATTATTGATTATTATTATTATTATTATTATTATTATTACTTATTATGGTAATCGTACTGTGAAGGCGAATGAGTTTTTTTAAACTGTGCGCTTTTTTCTAGGCATTTTAGGCTTTTGGTTCCAATGTTCATGTCCAAGCTGGAAAAGTTCGTGATCCAGCATGTTGTATTCAGCAGAAAGGAACAAGCTTGATTGTCGGCAGATGAGGTAGAAGCAAGTTACCCATATACCAGCCAGGTATGTTTATTTCTATCATCACTTAATTACAGTTAAGATAAACACTATTTATGGCGCATTATTTTCTAAATTACCAAAATGAAAACAAGATAAAAAGGTAAGTCAAAGGAATTAGCAATATTTCTTTTGTGTAAATGACAGGTTATAAGTTTTTCTTACTATGGGTTATCCCAGTTATCCCTCAAGATCATGAATCTAGAGTTGACGGATACTTTATTTATTTATTTATTTATTTATTTATTTATTTATTTATTTACTTATTATTATTATTATTATAATTAATATTATTATTATTATTAATTAATTTGATTGCATTATTTAATTTGATTTCAATTGCATTATTCAATTTGCTTTATGCATTATTTATTGCACCATTCAATTTGCTTTGCTTTGACTTTGATTGCATCATTTAATTATTGAATGGATCTCATTATTTGCTTTAAGCAGTTCATTTCTAACTTTAATTATTTAATTAGAATGAATTGAAGAATTGATGTAAGCCATCTTGTAAGCGTTAAAGTACCACAACAGCTGAATGATTTTTTTTAAGATTAATTGTTATTATTTATTATATTTAATTTTTTCGCTCAAAGTTGTCATAATGTTTAGACATGGTTTTTTTGCTTCTCTTCCTCCAGTTTTTTTTTTCCTGCTTTTTTTTGTTTGGCTTCTACTGGACGTGAAACGCCTGGATCAATCGCGCTGATCTCACGCTCCAACTGCTGAGTCTCGGCGCGGGCATTTTGTAAATCCAGTTGTATAGGAAATATAAACTGAAATAACCGGAAATAAATTGAAATAAAAGAAATTAGAGCTTTTGAAAATTCCTAAATAGACACAATAGAAAAAGACTTTATATATCACAAGAATAAAGTTGAAATAAAACACAAAATTATTTTGAAAATTTCTAAATAGAAAAGATGTATCTCGTGAAAAAAAAAAGAATAATAAGAATTAAAAAAAAGTGAAAATCATTGATAAAAAAAAACTTGAAAATAAGAGAACTATATATAGAGAAAGAGAAAAATAGAAGACACTAAACGTGGCCCGCCCCCCCCCCCTTAACTATTATATAATTTTGTATTTTGTTATTATTTAATTTTATTTTTTAAGATATTGCTTATATATAGTTATAACTTCAATGATGTTGCTTTTGAGATTCGAGGCAAATTGATAGGATTATAGAGTTATATGTCTTTTTTAGTAAAATAAAAATTACAAAATTTACGGTTATCTTTTTTAGGATTAAGGTTAATAAATTTTAAAATTAAGGTTATTGTGTATCGGTATCAGATTGTATCGGTATCGCAGAAGGTGTATCGGTATCGGTCGAATTGGTTGCGGTATGCGGTCATTTGACGGGCATTAGAATTATTGGTATCTCTGACTAATAATAAAATATTGGTGTTGTGTTGGCCCCCCCTGAGAAGAATTAGTTGTGTTGTGTTTTTTTCAATAAATCTCTTATTGGTTTTGTTTGTTCTGTGTTTCTCTTTTTTTCTTGTCTTGCGCTGTGTTTTATTCTTCTGCGTTAGGCATCGACCCACGACAATTTGCGATAGT
This sequence comes from Trachelipus rathkii, assembly GCA_015478945.1. Taxonomy (NCBI): domain Eukaryota; kingdom Metazoa; phylum Arthropoda; class Malacostraca; order Isopoda; family Trachelipodidae; genus Trachelipus; species Trachelipus rathkii. The sequence continues at coordinate 14,952 of JABUQX010014906.1, forward strand.
GCGGTCCGGCGGGGATCGACCCCACCAGCATATTGTGGAGAATCGAAGCGCCAGCTACAGCCCACAACCTGCTGTCCTGGTACTATTTTTCAAATTTCTAAGGATAGTTTTAATTAACTTAAAGCAATAAAGTTTGGTGGCCAAGGGTCATTTAAATTTCTTAAAGCTAGTGGAGAGGAAAATAACATGGTAGAATGAGAGGCAACCGTGCCTACCGAATAGAAAGTATAGTGGAATAGCCGGCCAAGTTTCTTTTAATTTTAATGCCACATTAGTCACCTTGAGTTTTGATTCATTTTTGTTTTTTGGGGGTCCAACAAATATCGCTGCTTCCATCTGAAAATCGGTTTTCAGCGCGACAGAATGGTTGTCCTGGGTGAGCGTTGAACAATTTTCCCAGTTTTAAGTTTTAATATGAGAGGAAAATAACGCTTTAAAGTACGCCAGGCAACAGTGCCCACGTTCCTCAAAAAGCACCTTGTTGATAACAATCAAGGCAGAAATGCGCCGAGTGGGCATTCACCATCTCCTTTTTATTATAAACTTCGAAAGGGAAAGATACCTCAGGGCGAACAGCCACATATATTATAGTATATATATATATACTATATTATTATATATTATATACATATATATATATATATTCATATACACTTTACTATATAATAATAATATTATTTACTATATAATATATCTAATATATCTATAGTATAGTAGTTGCGGTTATCTCTATATATATCAATATTATAACGTATACATTACTATATACACAAATAAAACCCCCAAATATAACTATATATATACAACATCATACAAATAATATACATATATTAGTACATATAGTATATACTTACTATACGTATATATATATATTTATACTACTATTGAAATCATATAACCATATAATATATTTATATAAGTTTGTACCGAAATATATGGGTATACATTTAGATCATAGGATGGCAAGCAGCAATCCTCCGTAACATCCAGACATAGCCCGAGCACCATCTCGGTCAGGTCCTTTTAAGGGAAGTTACCTGTTGG
>JABUQX010014907.1:0-5000 GCA_015478945.1 Trachelipus rathkii
TATCATCATTTATCTCTATAAACTAAATTAAGTGTTATTATTTCCACTTGTCATATAGTAATATATAATTATAATACTCAAGTACTTTATAAACTTATCGAGAAATAAACCAGTTATTTTCATTTATTAACCTACGAGTATTATATCAAAGCACACATTAACCTTCACCTAAGAGAAAACCCAAGGGGATGCGTCACCCCTTGAAGGGTGTAGAATCTACTGCGTAGGGGATTAACTCACCTAGAAGGGTGTAAGCCGAGGTGCATTTACCTATAATACTTATACCGAAGGGTGAGGTAAGGCCTCAGCCCTTCGGGCTGGGCCCCAAAGCCCCGCTTACAACCCCTTCTGGAGGTGATATCCCCCTACTAGCTAGGATTCACACTCACCACATTTATTATCATGGGGCGCATCCCCTTTGGGTTTTCTATCGTGAAGGTAATGTGTTACTTATTGAGGATATCACTCGTTGAGTTAATGAAATACTGTTTTTTCGTAAAGTTGAAGTACGTTATGTATAAATATTATCTTAACAATGTGGAAATTACACGTAATTTGTATTAGTGAAGAAATGAATGAGTTATTTGTTAAGATATACTGGTTAAAACTTGAACGTAAGTAATGTAGGTTAGAAAGTTAAGCCTAGTGATTAAGTTTTTATGTATGAGATATATAATGATTCAAGGTTGTCACCCTAGACTTATTTGACTTAAATGTTACTAATCAGTTTATCTATAGTGATCAATGTAAGTTAATTAATACTCGATCGAAGTGATACTTATTGAATGAAGAAGTGTTAAATTCATCGTATCTAGATGTGGATTTTTGAGATAAGATTGCGTCACTTATTGTTAAGGATATTGTATATTAAGATATAATACTGAGTTTATTACCTGTGCAATATAATGCTCTAAAAAGTGGAACATATCGAGTTATTGAGTGTGAATATATACTGTTAGTATATACTTATATACCTTAGATATCTAAGTATAGTGAGAATTTTTCAGGATGTAGCTGATTATTCATACGTATTAGTGTATGATTAAGGATTGCATTTACATTATATATTTATAATACCGCTATCGCGGTTATTATAATTTGGTTAGCTATTTATATTGAATGTTCAAAATAACTTTGTTGGTATTATTAATAAGCAGATATTCGTTGGTTAGTTATAATAAAGAATATTATTTTATGTTATGTTAGATCTATGAAATATGACTGAATATCAATAGTTCAATAGATCACAGCCGGGCGGGTAGGGGACTGCAGGGATGGTGGTTTGATTTACTGATTAATGAAAACTGTTTATTCGTAAGTTAGGTACTGTATTATGTTAAATATATATTATTACTTTAATCATAAGTGAAAATAACACTGATTGTTATAAGGAAATGATGGATTTATGTGAGTAAAGAATATGTACTGTGTTAATGACGATGATAGTGATTAAGTATAGTGAGCCCAGGTTAAGTTTTGCTGGTAATGTAGGTTTTGGCTAGAATTTGCTAATGTCTGATGTTTATTCCTTAAGACAATTGATGATATAGCTCAAAACGAGTGACACTTGATGAAGATGGTGTTAATTCATAGTTTCAGATGTTGGTATCTTTGGATAGATTGTCACTTTGTTAAGGGATTTTGTTAGATGATGCGGCCTTTTACCTGTTGCTGATATGTGAGAAAAGTAGGAACATATCGAGTGAGTATTGTATGACATATTAGCTACTTTACCTTTGAGCATATATAGGGATTTTTCAGGTATTATATGCATGTGATTATTCTATGCACTAGAAGGTTATTAATGATTATATATTTATAGCTACTTATTTGTGTAAATATTAAATATTCTTTAGTTGTCATTAATGATTATAGGTAGCTTATTGACGTACTAAAGCTTAGATGGAGTTAAGCTCAAATATTTACGATGGTTAGTATATAAAGAACTAATATTATTTGAGGTTAATGTTTAGGTGACTAAATAACTTTATGAGTTATGTTTATAACAATTATTCGTAGGTTATGTAAGATAATTAGGTCCAACGAATTAATAGATAAATATATATAATTCTACTTATAGTAAATTATTATCTATATATTACAATGTAAATTAACGTAATATAAGTGATTAGAGATTATGCTGTGAAAATGATGAAATTATATAGGTTTACGTTTTTATACAATGTTATCGTTACTTATATAACAGGTGTTAAGTGTAGGAGCTATGTTAATGTTAAACTTATTATCTTGTCATTTTAAGATTTGATGTTAAGTATGTCGTATTATAATACTATTATTTCTATATTCATATGAGTCACTAAGTTAGCTTATATATTAATATAAAACACCATGTTATTAGTAAAATATTACAATATGTTAGTAATATAAAATAGATAACTCATATTAGGCAGAGCTAATAGTTATTATCCATAATGATAGATCTAAATTTTTAACGTAAATATCAGTTTGTAATATTAGTAAAATTAATCATTGATATTGATTAGAGATATGCTTGAACCATCAATGAAAGAGAATAGGATAAATATTACGTTAGTATGTACTGTCTATGAGTATTATTTACTGTAGTCATATTTAAAGTATGGAATCTATTGAGTTAATGTTTTATAAGTTGTTTATATCTAGCGTAAGTTTATTTAGGATTGTCAATTTAGTGTCACTTATATTTACTAGTTCTGATAATGCTATGTATAGCTTTATTTAATGGAAAATGTTACTGAGTATTGCATATATTAAGTACGGTTGAGTATATATATAAATGAACTTATTTATTTGAGTAACTATGTTAATTGTTGTTTGATTGTGAGTTGTTGTTGTGTTGTTGTTATGTTTGAGTTGATTGTTGTTATATGTGTTTATTGTATTGAGAGTTGTGTGTTAGTGTTGTTGTTGTATTTAGTTTTTTATAATTGTTCTAAACGAGAATAAATTACCATTTTAGTAACTGATATTAGTTCGTTTGATATAGCGTATGTATTTACTTGTATTTATATTTACTTTCTGATATGGATTGAGAAAAGAATCTCATACCTATATGAGGTTGTTTTACGCTACGATATATTATCCTCATAGGTAATATTTATTTATCTTTGTACGTATATACGAAATAATCTCTACCCGCACTATCTCATACATCCAGCTGTTATAGTGAATCTTCACACGAGGAGCTATTTATATATTCTATCACAACGTTTAGTTATCAAATAATAACTTTATTATCTGAGTCAACCTCTGTATAGAATATACCGTGAGATACATTGTCTTTTAATTCCCTGTGACCAGAAGATCAAATAATAGTAACACTTTTTTACGTTTGTGCTGATGGATTACATCAAGATTAATCGACTTCAGTATGCTGCATGCTAGGTGATAATGATGATTATAGATCATACTTAACACTTCAAATATGATCAGACGTAGTTATGGTGAATAATATATCTGATCAGAGGTGATAGTGTGAAGTATAAGGTATAATATAGGATAATATAGACGTTGTGCTCTCGTCGTGTGACAATATTAAATCCCTTGATGTACGCAACTACTGGAAACCCATTGATCGTGTGACCTTCTACCGTACATGTATAGGTTTCACAGTACGAACATCTGAAAATATACTATCAATGGCTTAATAATAAAAAAACGAATTAAACATCACATCTTAACGATGTTGACATACTTGATGACATAATACATATAGCACATGGTGTAATCTATGATATTTACATTTACACCGAAACATGTGGTTTCCCGTATAATACAATGTACAGGAGTGCATTAATAACTATCAGCCTGGATAAGTTTACTTATCACTCTTGTTATATGCAGAAATGATATATGCTTATCATGTAATCAAAATATGCCGAAAAATGGTTAGTGTTTATGTTGCTGAAAGCATTTATACTTACATCCTTTAAAGGAGTTGAATATCTTATAGAGAGATATATAAGAACGTATCACCAACTTGAATCTATTATCTCGTATTAAGAATGAAATAATATATTTATAAACTATAACTAAATAATTTATATGTATTTATAATTTTTTGTTATGTATTAATATATTAATAACATTCCTTTCAATGAAATTATATTTTATAAAAATTTAAAACTTGTTTTTACTTCCTCCATATTTCATTTATTGAGGCTAGTTTTAATTAGATGGCTTGTTATATACGCTGGTGTATGTTATGTATAGGGTGAGTAGTGAGTATACAAATACTTTCGCTGGTCTGTAATGATATATTACCTACACTTGTTATAAGTATAAATTTTGTGTATTAAATATTCATGTAATGTAAAATTAACATTGTTATGTTATGAAAGACCTACTTGACAAGTGTGAATAAGTTACAGTTTTATGTGAGGTGAATAATTGGAGTTAGTATAACTTTACTGTGTAAGATAGTGGTCCTTGTATAATGTTTAAACCATTTATATCTAGTTATAGATTGATGAGTCTAATATATAGAGTTATCTCGTTGTGTTAATATTTCACATTAGTATCAGATGAAAATCTATAAGTTAGCTTATTACACGAGAAAACTTTGATTACGTATCAGCATTATAATTGTCTGATCTTTGTAATATAAGAACTTGTATTTTTTTATGTATTATTGTTTATATTACAAATATAGATAACTCAAACAATTATTGACCTATAGTCAAATAGTATAATCAATATATCACTAGAATGGATCAGGAGAAGATTGGATAGAGGCTTGATGTGGTTGATTTAGTATGAATTTACTGCTTTAGGTATTAAAAATCGATAAATTAGATAAGTTATATAAAACATATAAAATAGATAAGAAATTTTTTTATTTATTTATATTATTATATTTAAATATTTATTTATTTTTGTATCTTATGTTATATATTAATTATCTCCATGAATGAGTGAGTTATCTGAATAACATTATTTATTCGAAATTCTAATTTTTATTATATATAGTATATTAGTGAGTAATATTTACCCATATATAT
>JABUQX010014907.1:7500-15000 GCA_015478945.1 Trachelipus rathkii
TATATATATATATATATATACTATATATATATATATATATATATATATATATATATATATATATATATGTGTTTCTATTTTATTATCTTTTTTATATATATATATATATATATAAATATATATATATATATATATTATATATATATATATATATATATATATATATATATATATATATAATAGTATATAGGGATGTCCCAAAAATGGATCCCAACTTTCGATAAGCTTGTCGGAAATTAAATGAAACTTCAGTTATACCTAGCTTATTGTGCTTAGAACATAAATTTAAAACATGAAAGTGTTCGGCCTTTTCTTCTTTATTCTCGAGCACTGGTTCGAGATGACCTTCATTTTGCTCCGTGCATTTCTTGTGAGGTAGCACAAAGTTGCCCAAGATGCCCTTACAAACAGACCGAGGAATGGCTCTTATCTCCTCCTTGATGATTTCCTTGAGTTCAGTGATGGTCCTGGGTCTCCCTGCGTACACTCGGTCCTTGAGATAGCCCCAAAGGAAGAAATCTGGGGGCTAAGGTCTGGGCTATGAGGTGCCCACTCAAAATCAGTCTTGAGACTGATCACACGGCCTCCAAAGTTCTCTTTCAGCCAATCTTGGGACAGGTTTGAGGTGTGAGAGCTTGCTCCATCTTGCTGGAACCAGAACTTTCTCATAAGCGACGGATAGAGGGTCTGTAGCTCACTCTTGAAGGTTTTGAGAACTTCAACATACCTTTCTTTGGTGACTGACACTGTCGCGCCAGATTCCTCGAAGAAGAATGGTCCGATGATGCCTCTGGCCGAGATTAGAGACTTTATGTTCACATTAGGAAAAATGCAGAAGCTTGTGCTACTTTCATTGGGTTTGGAGATCCCCCAAAAGACATTTGTCTTTGAGTTCACCTTTCCTTCAAGATGGAAGTGGGCTTCATCTGAGGTCCAAAGGAGGTTAAGGAAATCTAGGGTCTCCTGGATCTTCTCCAGTAACTTGACTGCCATAGCCTTTCTCTGCTGTTTGTCTAAGGCTGTAAGGGTCTGCTTCGTCTGTATTCTGTATGGGTAAGCCCTTATATCGTTTACTAGTACTCTCCTGCAAGTCTCACTGAGTGTCTCGGACTTTGCTGAACTGACTCTCTCACGCTCTCGACCAGCTCGGCTGTACGCTTCCTGGGACGTCCTGAGTGGCTTGGACGGTTTTCACTTACTGCATTGAGGTTCTCCACGGTCTCTTACTTCTCAAAATGGTCCACCCAGTTCTGAATTCTGCTTTTGGAGGGGGCCTTCTCACATTCGAACTGATGCATGAAAGTCTCCTGGATTTTCTTGAACGAGCCTGTCTTGTAGTAATGTTTGACGCAGTATATTCTTTGCTCGAGCTTCCATTGAGGTCTAGTTGTGTTCACAGGCGTTGCTTCTGCCATATCCTGCAAAATAAGGGTGATTAGTGAATGATTGTAGGAGATATCACAAAAAGTGCCGGGGACCGTTTTTTTTGGGTCACCCTGTATATATATATATATATATATATATATATATTATATATATATATTATATATAATATATGTATAATATATTATATATATATATATATTTCATATATATATATATATATATATATATATATATATATATATATATATAATATATATATATATATATATATATATATATATATATATATATATATATATATAATATATATATATATATATCATAATTGTATTGGTTACATTGGAAACCATGATAGATATAGACAAACCACTTGGCTCAGCTGGTTTCTAGCTTCTACCACGACATATCCTATCGTCACAGAAATAACACCTAATGAATTGATGCCTACGCACTTATGTATACAGGTTTGGGGAGTCGATGTGTATATTAGAAGGTGGTAGGATGCTTCCTTCTTTGAGTTAGTATCCCGCCCCCCTTTTCTAGCACGGTATTTCCTACGTCATAGAATACACCTAGTATTGGTGTCCTATCCTATGGGGTTATAAGGTATGGATTCGATGTGTATATAGGAAGGTGCTGGATTGCTATTCCTTCTATGATTAGTACCGCGAACCGCCCCCTTTTTCTCACTTCTAAGCAATGGTGTATCCTACGTCAAGAATACACCTAAATTAGTGTCTACCCTTATGTATAAAAGGTACGAGATTCGATTGTGTGTAATTAGAAGGTTCTAGGCTGCTTCCTATTACGAGTTGCACCCCGCCCCCTTTTTTTAACACTTTTAGTGCGATGTACCCTATGTGGACGGAATATACCAGAGGTTTTTAACGATGGTTTAGTATGTTTTAAGGTATAGTGATTCGAATCCCGTGGTTTAAATGGAATCGATTCACTCCTAACAAGAGTTAGTATTAGATATTACCCCTACTCCGCTTTCTAATGCACCTGTACAAACATTTTTGTTTCTGGAGCTACGAAGCCGAGCTCGGTGTTGCCTAGTATGTTTTGAGGTATGCCCGAGTCGTTGCACTATTGCCGATCGGTGCCGTTTCCAGAACAGTTACGTGTTTTAGAAGCACCAATGCGTTTTATCGTAGAGGGCTACCCTTCCATCAAAAACCTATTAGTATGGGTGTCAAAGCAGGGTAGAACATCCCGCAAAAAATAAAATTTACCGTGGTTACTAGTTCTCGAACGCCAGAGTCCCTTGCCCAGCTGGGGTTCATTATTGGTTTTTCAATTTGACTTCAAAATTGACCCTAAACATCACCAAAATCTTAGCCGGCGGAGGTGTTAGGAGACATAAGTAATCCTCTTCAACTTGGTTGCCTTCTTTATATGTGTCAATATCGTTTCATCAATGTTTCCAAGCCGGTACATTGAAGGGGGGGTTGGAGGTCCCCGCCCCCACAAACCTAAAATTGGAACTTAGAGGTTGAAATTTGGTGAGCGTATAGAAGATAATAAATGAAATAGAAGGCGATGTTAATTAAATGGCGAACATATGGGGCCTGGAGCCGGAGCCGATTTGCCGGTGCCCAAATTGGATGAACATAATTAACATAATCACAGCAAATTGGTGAGGGTTACGAGACATCAATAGAGTTTTCCAAATTTGGTCCGCCTTTTTATATGTAGCAATATCGCTTTATTCAATGTTTCAAGCCGCTACGTCTTAGGGGGTGGGGTCCCCACCCCCAAAACTTAAAATAGACATAAAAAGCTGAAATTTGGTGAACGTATAGAAGAGAATGATTGAAATGGTGTGGTTATTGTAAAATAACTGGTATATCATATGAGCCGGAGCCGGAGCCGGAGCTGGTGGCAGCGGAGCCAGATTGGAATTCTGGCTCCAACCACATATTATGACAAACGAGGTGTCTACATCTATGTTTTCAATGGTGTAGAACTCATTTTTGATGGTTTCAGAACCCCAAAATGAGTTTTGAGGGTCCCCGCGGAAGGGCCCCCTCGTGAAAACGAAGAAAAGCATAGAGTAAAAGACAAAGAAGACAGAGGAAGGGAAAAAAGAAGAAGAAATAAAAGAGGTTTCGTAAGACAGATCAAATGAGTCAATGGAGGTGGTGGTACCGACACCGTTGCTGCCCCGGTGCAGTGCCAAGTTAGTAAACATATACTTAGCATCAAAATATTGGTGTCCTAAAATATGTTTTTAACGATGTAGAGTATGAATAACATTGTTTCAACCCTATTAGAGGTAACCGTGATACCACACAGGGATCCCTGCAAAAATATTATCTTTATTTTCAGAAAAAAAGTTTCATTTAATAAAGTTTATGAAAAACATTTTATTTTGATGAAAAACCCTTCTGTTTTGGAAAAACAGAATGTTTTTGAAAAAAACACATTATAGTTTAATGAAAAACATTTTTGTTTTTAAAAAACATTTGTTTTGAAAAACATTTTAAAAAAATCATTTTGTTTTAGGAAAAAGGTGTTAAATTTCCATGAAAAACATGTTTTTTACGGACCCTAAAGCAGCAAAGCAGTAGCGCAAACAGCGCCCAAGGGGGCCCCACCCCACCCTCACCCCACCCTCACCCCACCCCGTGCTTTACTGCTTTACTGCTTTACCATACTTATTATTAATAAAAATATATATCCCTCCTTTTTTTCTTTTGTCCAAACATATACGTTTGTATTTCACATAACTCGTTTTCTAAACCTTTTTAAAAAACTTAGACTTAAATAAATATATTTTAAATTGTAGCACTTAAGAGACATATCGTGGTATTCTATATATATATAATATATATTATATATAATATATATAGTAATATATATTATTATATATATATAATAATATATATATATATGATAGGTTATATATATATATAATAATATACTATATACTAATATATATATATATATGATATATCTATATATATATATATAAATATATAAATTATATATATATATAATAAGATATATATATATATATATATATATATATATATATATATATATATATATATATAATATATATATATAATATATATATATATATATTATATAATATATATATATATAGATATATATAATATATATTATATAATATATATATATATTTATATAAATATAGATATATAGATATATAATATATATAATATATATATATATATATTATATACTATTATATATATATATATATTATATAATATATATATACATATATATATATAAATATTATATAATATATATATATATATATATATATAGATTTAAATATATTATATATATATATATATATATATTACATATATATATATATATATATTATACTATATATACATATATATATTATATTATATAGTTATATATATATATAATATATATATATCATATATATAAATTATATATTAATATATTATTATATATATATATATATATTATATATATATATATTATATATTATATATATATATAATATATATATAACTTTGGATGCTATTTCCATGTTGGACATATCCGTTATCTATATTTGCCCAAACTCTGTATTGGTGAAATATCATACCTTCCGTGATTGGTTGAAATATCCTTTATCTCTTAGACTTGTGTTTGCTCCAGTAATATTTCATTATCTTTTCTCTCGAGATTTATTTTATCGCCATATTCGTTTTAGATTTGAACGTGGTAGACGGTTGTGTTCTGTCTTAAAAGTGTTCTTATTTCACATAATGTATATTCCTACCGTTAGAATGGTTCGTCTTGATAAATACCTCTCTATACGTGATATTGTGCATTGGAATCAAATATCCCGAAAAGTGATGTTTCCATCTTATTATAGAAGAAAGCCAGAGGTTTGCATATTCAGATGTAGTGACATGTATGATAAAACAGAGGTGTTTTTTATGAGTTCATAGACGCGTAATTACTTGATGTATGCCAACATGCTGAAGAATGAGTGAATGAACACTTTAAGTCACACAGTGTATTAAATCGTTGGGAAATAGTTATCAGTGGAGGTTAAGATCATGATGATAAGAGACTTACTTTAACCTTTTCTAAATATCTAGATACGAATATTATGAATATTAGAATATGGCAGAGACGCGAAGATACAGGACTATTTAACCCTACAATATATGGTTTCTACATTAGAGGCACATCCCAGATAAAATATATGGCTCGAGTTCGAGAGAAAATGTTAAAACAGTTGCATAAAACAGAAATGTTAACCGATTATGTTATTGCAGCCCATTATATGTTATACGAGGCATATTATACATTTAAAAAACTGTTACCTAAAGATTCGGAAAATATAATTAATCAGTTCTTAGCTTCGATAGATGTTCATAACTTTATTCGTCAGCTTGAAGAATCCATTTAAGTGGATGATCCTGACCCAAAACATATGGTAGTGTCAGGGCGAGAACTTGCCACGTATGTGCTCAAGGATGGAATTGAGGAATTGAAAAAGTATATTAGATGTAATAACGAAGATAACTGGCATTTGTGTAAAGACTTGGACCGTTTAAATCTTAATGAGGTCTCGTAAGCAGCCAATCATGTAGGGAAACATTCAGATATATATAATATATAAGTATTTAATATATACATAGTATACCAATATGAATTATGGAATCTGTAAAGAAATGTAGATATATCTTTATATATATATATATATATAATATATATATATATATATATAGTATAGACATAATTTTAAATATATATATATAGTATATATATATATATAAACGGGATTTTATTATTATTATTATTATTATTATTATTATTATTTATTATTTATATTATTTATTTTATTATTATTATTATGATTATTATATTATTATTATTATATTATTTCATTCTTAATTTGTTACATTATACCCTTGTTATTACTTACTTAGATTATTTCATTCTTTTTAACTTTTTGCGAACGATGTAGAGAGTGGAATTTTTTTTTACAATTATTATTTTTATTATTATTATTATTATTGTTATTATTATTATTATTATTATTATTATTATTATTATTATTATTATTATTATTATTATTATTATTATTATTATTATTAATTATTATTCATTATTTTATTATTATTATTATTATTATTATTATTATTATTATTATTATTTATTATTATATATTATTATTTATTATTATCTATTATATTATATTATTATTATTTATTATGTATTATTATTATTATTATTATTATTATTATTATTATTATTATTATTATTATTATTATTATTTGTTTGTTTCAGTGCTAACATCGTGTTTTGTTTTGTCTAAGATCGTTTTTCCACATTGTTAATTTATGAATATAGACCTCCTTTGTATACATATATTATCAGGTTAGTTTTTATTATGCCTAATCTTCTGTAAACATGTTTTCGCTGGCGATTGTGAGGGTATTAATGACTTTCTGAGTGATAAGGAGGTTTATGTTATAACTTCTTGTTTACTTTCTTATGTGATTGTTTAAAAATATATTTATCTATAGATTTGAGGCTGTTTTATATACAAAGTTTCTTCAGTACGATATTTCCAACTGAGCTAACACCATGGCTTCTCTTCACACTCCCAAACTTGTTAACGACATATTTACGAGGACCTTTGTTATTCCTGGCGCTGTATCTTTTATATTTATTCGTAAAGCTAATGGTGATCGCTACATTGCCTGTATTCCTACGGTAGGTGTACATAATATACCTTTGTTCATTTCTGTTGAAGAATTCCTCCGCATTATTGGGTAAAGGAAGAGGAGGTAATATCTGATACATTGAGTCATAGTGAAATATCCATTAGAAACGAAGGCGAGAGGGGTATTAATAGAATAGATGTTGTTTTCTCATATTGCGATAGTGTTAAAAGTATTGATGTACGTAATTACTGGAAACCTTATTCAGCTAACACATTCATACGTACAAGAATAGGGTTCCGTTTACATTCGCATGAGAATATTACAACATTGATAAAAATAAAGGAAGAAATATTAATGCATCTTGACGATGTCGACATACTTGACGAATTAATACATCTAGCCTAAGGTTTGTTTTATAAAATTTACACTGAAGTATGGG
>JABUQX010014907.1:20000-30000 GCA_015478945.1 Trachelipus rathkii
AGAGAGAGAAATAAGTCGGTTAATAATATCTCATGAGAAGTCGGCTGAAGAAATGAGGTCACTCGCCAAAAGCGTAATAGAACTGGCGAAGAAGACGCTGTGTCAGAATTCAAAAAATTCCCCCACCTCCAGCAATAATCAAGATTCAAGAGGAAGGAACTTCAACCGATCAGCATATGACAACGTTGCAGCTGGGCCAAGTACCGAAGGTCTCTGTAGGTTCCACAAGCGCTACTTGCATCGTGCATTTAAATGTGAGGGTCAATACTGTGCAATGTACACCTTAATCTCACAACCCCCGGCGACTCCCCCACCTCCACAACAGAATTCCAACATTTCAAAGCAGGGAAACGGAGGGGCTGGCCTGTGAGGCGACTCCTGGGCCAAACGGGGGTAAATATTTGGGGAATGATGCTTTCGTGAGTAGAAACTTTTGTAATTGTTCGCCCTGCAATTTTTATATGAATAGGTCAAATTTTGGGATTGGATATATTAATTTTAATTATAGAGGTAATCTTGGTAGAAATGGTTTTTACAATGGTCATTATAATAATGATCATAATAATTACTATAATAGTAGAAGAGGTTATTATAATGATAATCATAATAACGGTAGAAATTATAGTTATAATTATAATTGTAATAATGGAAATTATAATAATTATGATAGGAGCATCTTTTATAATGGTAACCATAATGGTAATGAAAATATTGATCATAACGATAATTATAATAATAATGCACATGTTGGTTATAATAGTTATTGTAATAATGGTGGATATGTTAATCATAATAGCTATGACAATAATGAATATTTTAGTAATAATGGTAATTATGTTAATCGGGGGTGTAACAGGAATGTCAATTATATTAATAGATATAAATGGAATAGAGATATTACTTGTAAAAATGATCAGAGACAGGAGGGAGTTATTAACAATGAGTCTGAAAACGAAAGTCTTAATAACGAGATTGTGACTCAAATGGCAGAGACGGGGACTTCTAGTGAGTTAACCTCTCCCCCACAGGAGTCACTTATCAAAGAGTCAGCAGGGGTAGAGTCCTCTTTAACTTTTAATTGTAACTCAATGCATGATGAGATTAATAACGATAATAACAATAATAATAATAATGATTGTAGAACTAGGAATGATAGCCATAGTGATGGCGATAACGGTTGTTTAAATTCTTATAATTATATTGAAAACAATAACTCTGTGAATCATAGGGCAGAGATCGTACAATCTGATGAGTCGCTGTCTCCCCCAACGGAGTCAACCTGTTCCCCCACCCCAGCTATTGGGGAGGAGGCGGGGGTAGATATGACTCGAACTCGTGACTCCATATTTACTAATAAAAATAATGATAAAAATGAACTTGTTAATAATGAAGGGGGCGAAACCCCCTTCCTGAAAATGAATTGTATTAGTTTTAGGGATGAAGGAGTTTTTCCTCCTTCGGATGAGTTTGAAGGATCATTAAATTTAAGAAATAATGCATGTGACTTATCTGGTAATTCTGTAGTGGGAGTTTCTGGCAACTCGACTAAGATTGTTGCACCAATTGAAGGGGTGGTTTTTGACAAATTATATTATATCTCTGACAGACTTAATACTGAAGCTTATTTGATCGATTGTGGCAGCTGCCTCGACCTCACGAGGGCATCTGAATTAGATAAGGAGGGGGACCCGATTGGCACTGCCAGGGCCGCGAATGGAGGCTGTATCCATATTTATAATAAAAGGGTAATTAAAATTGACTTGGGACTAGAAAGGGTTTACGACGTGCATGCTTACGCCGCTGACATTAAGTTTAACGTTCTTGGCATGCCTTTCCTCAAAAATTATGGGTTCACCATCGACTTTAAATGCCATTATTTATTAGATCCAAAGACGAAACGTAGTATTTCTCTCAGTAATGAAGCTTTTGACTTTTCTAAGCATGTACGAAATTCTATCTTTCCACTAACCGCCGTTTCTTTAAATATACCCCTTTGCGAATATGAAATGATTAACGATTTAATTAGAAAATACCAAGTCTTATTCCTAAATCCTTATGAAGCACCTAATTTAAATTTAAAAAATGAACAGCTCACTAGATGGCGTTTTATATGTGCAAAGTATAGAAGAGAGAAAGGCGGGGCTTATTTCGACAGCTGCAGGAACGACTCTGTTACTCATTCACAAATCGGTAGTGACAAAACTATAGGGTAAGGGGGAGGGGGAGGTAAAGATTGTACTATTGAGAGAGGGGGTGAGGATTGTGATATTGAGAGGGGGGAAGGAGAGAGTGAAGCCTGCCCTTTAAAAGAAGAAATTTTATGCGAGTTGGCGGAAAACTATCCTTATCATGTCGAAGTCAGCGGTACACCAATACAATTAAGGAGCAGAGGCATTGCCCCACATCTTTTTGAGGGAGCCAAGAAGGAAATCAATAAATTATTGGACTCGGGGGTCATTTCGCGGGGGAAAAGCGATTGGGGATTTCCGGCTAGCTTCTTGCCAAAATCTGATGGCAGAATTCGTTTGGTCGTGGATCTGCGGCTGCTAAACCAAAGATCTACCTCTGACAATTTTACTCTGCCTAAGATTAAGGATATCATCTTGCAATTGCAACATTGCAAGTTGCTAACGCGGCTCGATCTCAGGCAAGCTTACTATAACGTGCCAATCAGCGAGGAAACAAAGAAATATTTCACTATTACTTGCCCTTTCGGTAACTATAGTTTCAACTATTTAATAACAGGGACGCAAATGCTCATCTAGTGCCTCACGCGCTCAATGTCGGATCTTGCTTGGAGATTTAAGGAATGTTTTTGTTCTTAGATGACATACTAATCGCCAGTTCGACTCTTGAAGAGCATGTTGCAATGTTGGAGAAGGTTTTAGAAAGGTTGAAATATATGAAAATTTATATGAACCCCAAGAAATGCTTGCTGGCCGTCGAAAACATAGACTTTCTGGGTTTCAACATTAGCGAGAAGGGAGTTCGGCCTAGCCAGGAGAAGATCGATGCAGTAGTGAATGTTGCAAAACCAACAACTATCAGACAACCTAGGGCTTTTCTCGGTCTATATAACTTCTGCCGAATTAACATAGCCGGTGCTGCTCAATTACTGCAACCTCTAACGAAAATGTTGAAGGGCAACCCCTCTTCCACGAAGAAGATTTCCTGGGGGGTGGAAGCTGAGCGAGCATTTAGGGAAGCAAAAGCGGCGATGGTAAACGCCACCTTGTTGTCTTTTCCTGATGAAAAAACTGAGTTGCTGTTGTACACAAAGGTAAGCGAGCTTACGATAGCTAGTGCTCTAATGGGGAAAGAGAATGATCAGACGAAAAGTTTTCGCACTTTCAGTACAGTACTGACTAAGGTGGAGTCTGGCACTACGCAGTTGGTTTAAGGAGCGTGCTATGCGTCACAAACATCTTGGCAAAAATATGCTTACTTTAATTGCCAATAGGACGGTCAAGATGTTGTACCGCAACGTGGATTGATACAACCTATACACAAAAAAGATGCAACAGGAGTGCATAACATTAGGGAGATGAATCTATTGAATTCTATTGCAAATTTTGACGTTGAGTTTAAATTGGTCTCTAAGACTAAAAATAAATTGGCAATAATTTTGACAGAATTGGCTAACGAAAGAGATAAGATCATAGAAGCTGAGAAAATTCAGTTGCAAATAGCATGCTTAGGAAATGGAGAGTGCGTCTTCATGAAAGAAATCACCATGGATCAGGGTTGCGATGGGGGAGGAGCTTGATGACCTTAAATTCTCTAAATTCACAGGGAAGGAGTGAGCCTTTTAAATCGAACATCGAAAGAACGGGACTTGCTGGCGTACTATAAAAGCGATAATAATAGTAATAATAATAATAATAATAATAATAATAATAATAATAATAATAATAATAATAATAATAATAATAATAATAATAATAATAATAATAATAATAATATAATAATAATAAAAAATAATAATAATAATAATAAATAATAATAATAATAATAATAATATAATAAATGCCAGTAGTAGTAGTAAAATAATAATAATAATAATAATACTAATAATAAAAAAGCGGTAGTAGTAGTAAAAATAATAATAATAATAATAATAATAATAATAATAATAATAATAATAATAATAATAATAATAATAATAATAATAATAATAATAATAATAATAATAATGACAATAACAATAGTAGCGAAGCTGGTAATGATAATTGCTTTGATGATTTTGTAATAAATACTATAACATACAGTAAAAAAGGGTTAAGTGGGATGATGAAGAAAATCCAGGATGGTTTAATATTTGGGGAGGTTTCAGCTCAAAAGGGGTTGGGAAACTTCATCTGATAAAAGGGAATGAAAATGGAGTAATGGATAAGACTGTATTTAAATATATTTAAATGTCCTTGGCGGTTGACATCTCTACAGGCACATCTAGAATATTAATACCGGAAAATTTGGTGGATGATGTCATAGAAAAAATACATAATACAAATCATTTGGGAATTAAAAGGACTTTGACTGTTCTAAGGGCGGATTTCGTCTTCAGATTTATGCATAGTAGAGTAAAGAAATTCATACAAAGTTGTGATGTCTGTCAGAAAAACAAAAGCGTTAGGAAGATATCTCCAGAATTCGTCAGGTTTAAGGAAGTCTCAGAGAAGTTTGACACTCTTCATGTGGATTTGTTAAGGCTACCGTATAGTATGGGTTTCAATTATCTGCTTGTTTTTATCGACAGATTTAGTAAATATCCTTTCGCCTACCCTCTTAGGCAGGCAACGGTCGACTCTGTATTGAACGTTTTAGTGAGCGAAATTTTTCCGTTCTGTGGTTCAATAAAAAGGCTCGTCTCAGATCGGGGGAGCCAATTCACTGCCAAACTGTTTAATGATGTGTGTAACCTACTCAACAAGATAATATTTCACGAGCCTAAGCTCCCCTGTTGCAATGGATTGTGAGCGGGAATAATTAAATCCAATACTCATGAGTGACACTACAAGGTTGTTGATAAATGATGGGGAGAATGAAGGGTTAAAATGGCCTGAAATTTTGCCCTGGCCATTGTACTGTTTGAGAATAAGCCCTCTAAATTCCAAATGACGAAGGGGTTACGCCCAGTGTGCTTATAGTCGGCCAAATTATGCAAGTGCCAGGAAGTTATTACAGAAGGAGGAATCAGTGCCAAGGTTCCAGTCAAAGTGCTATTTGAAGAACTAGTGCTTTAATGCGTAGACTCTGCACCAATGTTTGTATATAAAAATAAGGTGTGTTTCGTTCCGAAAGATCTCCACAAGGCGAGAGGCCGTGTTTGGTAAGAAATCAATCAAGAGGGAAACTGGCAGAGAGATACTCGGGACCTTTCCGGCTGTAAAGTGTAAAAAAGAATAACTTTTATATCTTAAAGCAAGGGAAAGAGGCAGTAGAGAATTTGAGAAATGTAAGAATTTATCATAATATAATCGACGGGAACGCTGGAACCCAAGAAAAAAATAAGGTTAAATAAAAAAAATATATATATAAAATAAATAAAAAAAAGAGAAAAAAGAGAGGAGGGGGGGCTTCTTAGTTCTGTATGCATTTCTCAGAGTTAGACAGTAATTAAATTGATATTTTTATCCTTCCAAAAAAATCATCTTCTTTCCTCTATCTAATACTATGGACGAAACGCATGCAACCAAACATTAATAGTTGTGAATAAATTCTCACGAGTTCTTTACAAAAATGTCACAGGAAGGGTTTTGCAATAGAGGAGTTGAAATAGTCAAACCCCACCAGATGGGGATTAAGTAGGTCTTTTATGTATTTTGTAATAATGTATTGTAAGAATAGAATTTGTATTTCTTTATAATAGTATCAAATTACCACTCAAAAAAAAATGTTTCCTGGATCACTGTGATGAAGGAGCCAAGGGGGGAATCGCTTGATTCTTTCCAGCGATTCCCTCACTCTAAAGTCACCACATGTGAGAGTAGGATTCCCTACTCTCACTATAGCTCTGTACACCTATGAACACTACTCAAAAAAGGGTTTCTCTGTATGCCAAATTTTAAATATTAATTTTATTGTATAAGAAAAAATTCTAAACGACTCTTTTGTATGGCACTTTCAAATGTTGTAAGAGTGAGTCACGGAAGGGTGACGCTCAAAAAGGGTGCCTGAAGTAAGAGATTTTTAAGGAGGGGAAGTCAGTTAGATACCCGCATTACAAGAAGAGGGTGTGTTAAAAAATCGGCACTGTCGGAAGATCGGCACTGTCGGAACCGGAAAATCAGGTTTTGGTTGTATAAAATTATTGTGTTAACGTTTTAGAAATCTTATTATAACTGTGAACCGCTTGTTTAATTAATTTGAACCCTAAATTACGGAAGAAGGGGGTTGAATGTTATTATATGACAATTGAATCATTATTAATTATCAACAGACCATTGTGTTAACCAATTGCTCGATGTGCACTATTAATTATTTTTAAACATTCATGTCATTTATAATTCGAATAAAATGTTTAATTAATCTTAGAAAATAAATCAAAAATTATATAAAAAACTAATTTTTTTTATCCCATGTGCTAACCTTCATGGTTTGCGTAGCACACACATATATAGGATATATTATATATATACTCTATATCTCTATAATATATTTTTTATATATATATATATATATATATATATATATATATATATATATATATATATATATATATATATATATATATATATATATTATATATATATATATTATATATAAGCTTCCCTTTCTTTTGGTTTCCTCTTCCTCTTCGCTTACTCTTGTCAAGTTTTCCCTCTGATCGCTCCATTATCAGCACTCGTTGATGGAGGCTTCCTCTTCCTTTTCATGGTTAATTGTTGGTGTTTTCCGCAGGTTCTGTTACTATCTCCAACTGTCATTCACTACTTTTTCATAAACGATCTCTCAGTTGTACTTCTAACTCTGTTCACTCTTATGCCGATGACTCAACTCTCCATTTTCCACTCATTTTAAATCTGTTCCCTCTTTCGCATCTAGAGTTACCTCTCGCCTGCAGGTTTCCGATTCTATTCTTGCCGATCTGGATGGGATTTCCTTGTGGGGTCACCGCAACCCTGTAAAATTCAACTCTTTCAAAAACTCAACTTCTTTACTTCTCTTTCTGAAAAACACCTCCCAGCTTTCCTATTTCCTTCGACGGCTCTAAAGTCTCACCTGTGAACATTAACATTCTTGGTCTGAACATAAAAAACACATTGTCTTGGAAACCTCATATTAACTACAATAGTTGCTAAGGTGGCTTCAAAGAAACTGAGAGTTCTGTTCAGGTTGCGGGAATTTTTTCCTCCGAACAGCTACTCCAGTTATATAAGGGTCTTACTCGTCCTTGTTTAAAGTACTGTTTTCACATTTGGCTTCACCCTTCTATTTGCTAGAGTTCAGTCTAAAGCCAAGAGACTAATAAACTGTCCCCTTCTTTCAATCCCTTGATCCATTATTTCTGCGACGTGAGATGGCGCTATATCTCTTTTTCTATAGGTACTACAGCAGCAGATGATAGGGAGAGTTTACCTCTCGCATTGCGGCATTCCACCACCCTTTGCCCACGTAGCACAAGGTGTTCCTTGCTCTGGCATGAATTTTGCGTGAGATTTGAAAACCCCAGACTTGTTCGTTCTGGTGTCTCCTCCTTTCCAGTCACTTCTGCTGTGTGAAACTCCTTACCTTCTTTTTCCAACTGTATTTAATCTTCCTCTCTTTAAAACCCAGTCTGCGCTCACCTGAGAGATTTTCATTAGGCTTGGGCTTGAGTGGGTTTTTTATATTTTATTTTCTGCCCCTCCTGAAAAAGGGCAGAGTGAGTGATGGTGATCTGTAATATATATATATATATATATAATATATATATTTATATAATTATATATATTATATATATATATATATATATAAATATATATATATATATAATTATGATTTATAATAATATATATATAATATATATATATATATATATATATAATCAATGTAATTGCGGTTCCTATTGAATCTTTTTCTCATAAATAAGGAAACAGTTCGAAAATCAGAGGAAACAGTTATTATGGTGAAAGATATAATTAATAATTTATATATAGCTGATATTTATTACAAGAGGCGGAGCTTACTGTTATATAATTACAAGATTCAATTTTTTGGTATGGATAGTTGAATCTTGTATGCTATTGTTAGATAAATAATTTTGTATTTCGTATACTTTCCGACATAAATACACTTGATATTAAACATGAGCACGAGAGACGAAGAGCAGAGAGAGAGACGAGAGAGAGAGAGAGAGAAGAGAGAGAAAAAGAGAGAGAGAAGACGAGGAGAGAGAGAGGGAGAGAGGGAGAGAGGAGAGAGAGAGAGAAGAGAGAGAGAGAGAGAGAGAGAGAGAGAGCAGAAAGAGAAGAGAGAGAGAGATGAAAATAAAAACAATATTTCTGAAATGTTGTCGAGTTTCAGGGCTCCACACAAGAAGTATGAACTCTTTATTTTATAGAAGAATATTGTTTGGTAGGACTGGTGCCCATATGTGCGCGGACCTTCCGTAAGAGCACTAAAAATCGGGTCAATGTTGATAAGAATATTTATTTAATATTGAAGGCCTAGTTTTCATTTTTAAATTCTGGTCTTTTACCACGAGAGGTGACGTTGCTTATATATAATACTATATATATATATAATATATATAATATATATTAATATATATATTATATATATACTAAGTATATATATATATATATATATAATATATTATAATATATATATATATATATAATTTATATTATATATTATAGTATTATTAATATATATATATTATAATTATATATTTATATATATATATATATTATAAATATATAGTAATATATAGTATATGAATGGCGGGGTTTTTGTGAAAGAGTATTGTTGTGGGCCTGAGCAAAGAGATGAATCCTACATTGACGAGACAAACAGTGAGGGTCCGTCGCGGTCTGGTGAAGCCCTATGCCGTGTTTTCTATGACTGTGACGATCTTCTCACTAAAGCGTAATGGAGGAGATGGTGGAGGGGTGTGGGCTTTCCTTTGGACTTTAACGTCCATATGCTCTTCTAACTTTAACTATCCTATTTTCGTGCAGGTTACTCATCCTACCCCACATCTGTGGGAAGAGAAAAGGCAATATATATATATAATATATATATATATATATATATATAATATTATATATATATATATATATATATATATATATAGATATAGCAATATAGTATATATATATATTATATATATATATAATAGGCCAGCCTTCAGATTAGGGGGGGGAAACCTGTATCTCAAAAACTACGATGGCTGCAAAAAAAAAAAAAAATGATACAATTTTTAAATTCAGCGAGCATTTTTAATGCCGTAAAAAAATATTTTACTAATTATTAATTAACTTAAAATATTATTAAT
Organism: Trachelipus rathkii; assembly: GCA_015478945.1. Taxonomy (NCBI): domain Eukaryota; kingdom Metazoa; phylum Arthropoda; class Malacostraca; order Isopoda; family Trachelipodidae; genus Trachelipus; species Trachelipus rathkii. The sequence goes on from JABUQX010014907.1 coordinate 29,479, forward strand.
TTATTGTTAAAATAGATCTAACGGCTGGCATTGTGGTATTGCACCTGGCAGCGAAACATTTATAAATACTTATATTACAAAATTTTTTTTTTTTAACTTTTACCTTGTCAAATATATCCTACGTTGTCGTATCTATGTTACATATCTCTTGTATGAAATCAACAAATCTGTTGCATGTGTTGCGCTGTTTTTTCCAGATATACGAACACAAATGTGAATGAAAAACGTTTTCAATTCTGTTTTTGGTAAGTTTTCTTTATATAGTATATCTATATATATATATATATGATATATATATATATATTATATAGTATATATATATATATATATCTATATTTAATATATATATATTATATATATATATATATATATAATCAAAGGTGGGCAACCCGTTTAATGAGTAAAGTGTAAAGTGCGTTAATCCTTAATCAGTAACAAAATACATGAACGGCGTTAATAGATAAAGCGTGTATTGGTAAAGAATGTAGCGGAAGTTAACGTTTATTTGTTTTTGATTTTTCT
>JABUQX010014907.1:35000-41181 GCA_015478945.1 Trachelipus rathkii
ATGTATTAAAAATACGAAATAAATGGATAAATTTTCATTCCCATGCATGCTTTGTGAGCTTCATGGTTGAATTAGGCTAATGAGGTTTGCGGTCAAAAGGGCTTAAATCGGAGAAAAGGTAATCCCTTTTAGTTCACGGTCAATTACCTTTCGTCGGATATTCTGGTCGATAAGATTTCGCCCAAGGCTATAAAAGAAAGATGTAGTTTTCTTGACAAATTTAATTATTAGTAATTATTATTATGTCTTATTAATTAATTATTATATATTTTTATATATATTATATATATATATATTATATATATATATATATATATATATATATATATATATATATATATATATATATATTTACTGCTTATCTTATATATTATATATATATATATATTTATACTATATATTATATATTAAATATATAATTATATATAATAATAATATATATATATATATATATATATATATATATATATATATATATATATATATATATATATATATATAAATATATATATAATTATTATATATATATATATTATATATATATATATATATTATATTATATATATATTATTATCATATATATATATATATATTCTGCCTGTCTTATTATATAATATTTATAATATTATATATATATATATATATATTATATATTATATATACTATATAGTACTATATATATATATTATATATATATATATTATATATATATATATATATATATATATATTACTGGCGATTCTTATTATATTATATATATATATATAATATAATATATATATATATATATATATATATATATATATATATATATTATATATATATATGTATAATATATTAGACATCCCGTGTAGACCAATCGCAAATTTTCCTCACCCGTCTTTATATTATTATTATATTATTATTATTATTATGTTTTATTATTATTATTATTATTTTATTATTGTATCATTTATTATTATCATTTTATTATTATTATTATTATTATTATTTTATTAATTATTAGTTATTATTATTATTATTATTTATTATTATTATTATTATTATTATATTCGTGTCATTATGTTTTAATCACAAAGCTACGAAAGTGATTTAACTCTGGAAATTTTTTTTCGATCATTTTTTTTTCTTTCTGCTATACATCACAGAAATGTACATCAGCTCAGAACAGAGTCAAGCCAGTTGCCCTCACAATCCATGAAAAACAGCACAACAAAACATCAGCAAAGACACAAAACACGATCACAGCCACGACAAACAAGACAAAAAGAACAACAAGAAAACAACTCATCCCAAAAAAGCTATGGAAAATTTTCCCCTAATCTCCTCCTTCTCCGTTCTTCTTCTTCTTCTTCTCCTATCTTGTTCTTCTCCTTCTTCTTCTTCTATGACTTCTTTTTTTATTTTTCTTCTTCTTCTTCTTCTTTTTATATTATTCTTATTATTATTATTATTAATTAATTATTATTATTATTATTATTATTATTATTATTATTATTACTTATTATTATATTAATTTATTAACTCTCTAGGCCGTACCCATCCCTTTCAAGAATACTCTTTTTTGAAAGAGAGAGAGGAAGAGAGAGAGGAGAGAGGAGAGAGAAGAGAGAGAGAGAGAGAGAGAGAGAGAGAGAGAGAGAGAGAGTGAGAGAAGAGAAAGAGAGCCGAGTGACTGACTCTGCAAGCTCTTTAATATCTCTAGGCTAACTCGGTATTATTGTTATCAATATCATTTCCATTTCAGTTACTACTGTGTATTTCTAATTTATTCCTTCTGATATTCACTGTTGTACTCCAATGTTATTTATTATTATTATTATTATTATTATTATTATTATTATTATTATTATTATTATTATTATTATTATTATTATTATTCGTGTCATTATGTTTTAATCACAAAGCTACGAAAGTGATTTAACTCTGGACTTTTTTTCGATCCATTTTTTTTCTTCTGTTCTTCAACATCACAAAATCTACATCAGCTCAAGAACCAGAGTCAAACCAGTGCCCCAACAATCCATGAAAAACAGCAACAACAACAAATGCAGCACAACAATCAGCACAACAACACAACAACCACGCCAGCAACAAGCCAAAAAGAACCACGAAAACAACTACCATCCCGCAAAAAGCTATGGAAAGTGTTTTAACTTCTGAACTTTTTTTCGATCTCATTTTTTCCGTTCTTCTTCCTGCTCTTCATCATCATTTTTTTTTAGAAGGTAACAGATGTCTCAGTGAAACTTCGCCAGAGAGAGAAGAGAGGAGAGGGGGAGAGAGAGAGAGAGAGAGTGTGAGAGAGACGAGAGAGAGAGGCCTTCTTCTCCTTCTTCTTGCTTCTTAATTATTATTATTTATTATTATTATTAATTATTCATAATTATTATTTTTAGTAATTATTAACTATTAATATTTTTTTTATATTATTTTATTATTATTATTATTTATGAACTCTCTAGGCCGTACCCATCCCTTTCAAGAATACTCTTTTAGAAGAGAGAGAGAGAAGAGAGAGAGAGGAGGAGAGAGAGAGAGAGAGAGAGAGAGAGAGAGAGGGGAGAGAGAGAGGGGGGGGGGGGGGGGGTGTGGGGGGGGGGGGCGCGGGGGAGGGGTGCGGCCGCGGGGGGGGGGAGGTAGGGGAGCGGGGGGGGGAGGGGGGGGGAGGAGAGAGAAGAGAGAGAGAAGAGAGAGAGAGAGAGAGAGAGAAGAGAGAGAGAGAGAAGAGTAGAGAGAGAGAGAGAGGGAATTTGCCTAAGCGAATCAAATAGTGATTTTCAGTTTTTCATTTCCTTATGGAACGGTTTTCAATGTGTAATGGTCTATCGGTATTATATTATATTAGTATAGTCACTAATTAGCGCTATGATATTAAAGTATAATATATATATATATATATTATATAAATATTATATATATAGTATATATATTATAATATATAATAAATTATATATTCAGATTTATTGATTGATATTTTTATTTTTACTTATTTTTCCAGGTTTAAACGTACTACCATCGCTGAATTCCACCTGTTAGGAGGATATTGCAAAAAAAGAATTCAGCAGAAATAGGACAGGACTTTTCACGACAGTGCAGAGCTGGAGAGTTCGTATTTCCTTTCCCTCCACAGCGCGCGTGCTCGACTCAAAGTGGTGCTGAGGTATAACCGGAGCTCAAATCGCTTTCGCATGGATGAGCGTTTCAGGTAGGTGGAAGAATTAAGATTTAAAGGTGAATTTTTTTCACGGGCTGAGCTCATGGCTATTTTAATCATTAAAAAAAACGAACCCGCACCAATACTAGAAGCAGCGAACAATAACAACCCAGCAACAACAGCCATGACGTGAGACAATGCTCGAATGGAATCGCAAGGGGATAAGATGAAAGTTTTTTTAAAAACTGCTAAAATTTTAATTTGCATATAGTAAATAACCACTAATGACTAATTAAAGGTAAATTTAATTTATTCACTTATATATATATATATATTATATAGATATAGGGCATGCCTTTTATATATATATATATAGTAGTATATATATATTTTATGCGTGCATTATATGTGATATATATATTGTACAGTTTGGCAGATGATTATATATATTTTGAATTACTCACTCACAGTTGCTGTATGTATAACTATGACTATATATATATATTAATAATATATATATAATATAGTATATATATATATATATAAATAATATATATATATATATATATATATAAATATATATATATCATATATATTATATTATATATATATATATATTCATCTCCACGTCCGCAGACATCCCTTGTGTGTCAGGCGAGAATATAGTAAATTCTCCAGAAACTTCTGTTCTTATAATGGATATTATATAGTTAACCAGCTTCGTTCTTGCACAGCCCCCAAGATCTCGGTCGGCCAAAAGGCGTATCTTAGCTGAAAGTTTTATTCGGATAGGGCGAGGGATCTGTATTCTAAATCGTTCTACGCTGACTGAATATGTTTTAAGCATGCTATTTACCTCGACGATTTTCTCTATTTGCCCGTCCATTATTGAAACACCTCTGATACACCTTCAATGATATATCGAAGTACGCAGTTTCACATCCCTCCTTCGCTGCAGCTGAAGCTCGCATTCTATGGCCGTATGCATCATCTGCTGCATATATAACACGCATTTTTGAGGGATCACGGGGTGTGTAAGGATGTCTATCTGAAAAATCAGAGGTGTGACTAACACATGTATACCAAGATTTTAAAATGAACCAGCACTTTTGCATATACGAAATAACACCCATAGCTGCCGTCTTTTTAAAACGCGTTATAATGACCAGAGCTGTTATCACTACAACTTCCTCACCGATACTGATGCCTTCAACAGAAACAGTCTAACCCCCACCTTTAAACTAGTAACGTCATAAACGTGAATTTCATGAGCCTTTACATTTATCATCAAGGAATTTCTCCGATGTATATATATATATATAATATTATATATATACAATAATAATTATAATAGTATAATATATTATATATATGATATATATAGTATTAGGGGAAAGGATAGTTAAATACGTTTTTATTTTAAAGCTTTCATCATGTATTCGGAAACCAAATAATCATTGACAAATAAATTTTTAGCATCGAAAATATTTACAAAATCATTGACACAGATATCGTTTAAAAAACACTTGATGAAATAAATACAATAAAAGCATAAAGCAGAGAACGATGGTTGGACAGCCCTAGCCAAAGTTTTTTACATAATTTATATTGTTACATTTTAAAAAGGAAATGATGTAATGATTATCCAGAATAAATTTCAAGTTTAAAGAATCAATCAGGTACACATCTCCATTCTTCTCCTTGTAGATGGAAATCCAGTGTCCCGACGATGTCACATCTCGATGTGAAGTGTTGAACACGAAGCCGCTATCCTTCTTCAACCTCACAGAATCTACTTCATTAATAGCGAACATACCCCTAAAAATCGAGGTTCGTTTTTAAACATAACTTTTATTTCTTCTTCATTCATCTTTAGTAATTCAAAAGCACATTTCGGGCTCTGTCAATTTCAATAAGCTGAGGGTGCTCCAGATAGACGATGACGGTAATGGATGTCTGCAGACTTCCGCTAAATGAAAGATTGAGTCCTAATGTTCCCTTCCTCAGAATGTTTAAATGACTTGCGTTACAAGCTGAAAGATCTGGACTGAGATCAAAGGCGTATAAATTACTATTCGTCGCGTATTCTTCAAGGTTCATTCCAGTACCACTATCACCGCATGAAACAGTGTTGGCTATTAAATCATGGAAAGGTCGCGAACATAGAGATTGTACCCCATTATACGACATTTCATAATCACGTCCGTATGGCTGACCATTCACATGTAAACTGACACCCCTAAGGTTGAAAGGGGCGAATTTATATGTTGATTTTTTATAATGTCCTGAATATGCCTCGTGCTCTACAATTCCAGCTATTACTTTTTGAGGAAGATTTCCGTTAACAATGTTTGGAATACTGATGCTTGATAGACCGTGAGTGAAGTTAAATACTTTGGTTTCTACTCTTCTGATTGGGTACTTGGCTGTGGTTGTTAAAAGCGACTTCTCAATTTCCAAATGCCTTTGGGGAAATAACTTCACCTTTCTAACATAGAGAAAACCCTAACATAGAGAAAAGCCTCTAGCAGTTTGAAGATAGGTTCCGGACATGGAGTTGTAGCATTAGGATTACTTTTTATTTTAAGTGCAAATTTCGGACTTGAACGGGATAAGCGGAATTCTAGCATCTAAGATGGGCAGAATAAGTCTTCCTGAAGAGCAATAATCGCCATTTAAACGTCCGTCGATTCTAAGTGTTATTTATGACTTTCAGGCCGCTTAAAAGCTAATTATAGCTCATCTTTTGAAGCTGTAAAAACCAACATGTTGAAGTGAGACTGCTTAGCATCAATCAAAAAGTTCAGTAGTGTTCTATGTGCTTTCTATAAGGATAACTAGCCTGCTGAAGTTGCCGAGGCGAAGTTTCATTGAAGGTAAACATCAAATCTGGTTAAAACAAGTGTATAGGAAGTTCGACTCTGTATACACTATGTGGTCGTCACCTGTAGGAAGGTCTGTACCATCAGGGTTTGTCAATTTCGTTTTAAAATACAGAAATACATTAGATGGATCTAGATATTG
>JABUQX010014908.1:0-15000 GCA_015478945.1 Trachelipus rathkii
TCTTAATGTTATTCAGAATTTTATGCGATATCAGTTTTAGTCAAATAATACCTGTAAGCATTGCAGAATGTGTCTGCTGAGTTTATATTTTCTCTAGTTGCCATAATTTAAAAAAAAACAAAAACAAAGCAAGATTCTAAGGGTACAAAATAATATGATTTTAGATATGGAGGTGAAAAGAGTTATACTTTACAATGTTGACACTCCAAATAATAATGAATATCATAAGTAAAAAATGTAATTGTGTATTGGTTGATGGTAAAGAAAAACTGATACATATTTTGAAATCTGCTTGCTAAATTTAGTGAGAAGATATCTTGACCAATGGTCTTAATTTATACAAATTTTCACATCGACCTCGACGATCATCATAATCATTCGTAAGTACATGATTATATATATAAATAATAATCAGATATATAATAAATATTAATAAATACTTTGTATCTTGATCTCTAATATATATGCTAGTTCATACGTAGTAACTCAACTCACCTATATTATAAATAATAATCAAGTTAATTTTATATTATTATATTAATATTATATTTACATATCGATATTTTTTGAGTAATAAAAGTTTAATAATATATTATTATATATACTTATATATAGATCTAAATATAGTATATATTTATTGTTCTGTAAATCTTTAAAACTATGGTTAATAACGTAATACATGGATTCCTTGACTATTCGAGACCTCATCTCTGTAGAGGCGGCTCAAAGATATCTCCAATTATATTATTCACTTAATAACTCCCTAATAACATCTACTATTACTCGTCCACACATATGAGGATGCACAAACGAATTTGAAGAGATAGCAAAGATTATGATAAGAGAGAGAAAGTAAGAACAGAAGAGCAGAAGAGCAACAGAGAGACAGAGGAGAGAGGAGAGGAGAGAGAAAGTGAGAGAAGAGAGAGCAGAGAGAGAGAGAGAGAGAGAGAAGAGTAGAGAGAGAGAGAGACGAGAGAGAGAGAGAGAGAGCAGAGGAAGATTCCAATATGATGTCTGGATGGAGGTGAGTAGGGAGCAAGAAAAGAGAGAGAGAGAGAAGAGAGAGAGAGAGCAGATAGAGATGCAGACGGATTGAGATGAGAGAGAGAAAGGAGAAGAGAGAGAGAGAGACGCCCGCATTTACGTGGATAGCCACGAGAGAGAGAGAGAGAGATGAGAGAGAGAGAGACGAGATGATTAACTTGCAATATGCAGAAAGAAGTGGATGGGTAAGCAGAGAGAGAGAGGAAGAGAGAGGAGAGAGAGAAGAGAAAGAGAACGCACAGAGAGCTATCAAAGTAATTAATAACCACATTAACTTACTATATCATTAAAAGAAAGTTTTTAAATTTTTAAAACTTTTAAAAAAGATTGTAAATAATAAAGTTTAGTATTAGTATTACGTTTTTGGTTATACCCACATCATAGTATACCTATCCTGTATACCATTGATTTTTAAACTTGGACCATCACCCAACATCAGACAAGCAGTTGACATAAATCATCGGAACTGTTCATGAACTGGATAGTGCATTTGATTTCTTTTATACAGTCTTGGATATAATTATCTGAATATAGTGTAGGAGCAAAGAAGACTCTTTAGTTAACCTATTTGACGAGTGCTCCACCTCTGGGTGTATCTGCTCCAGTTAAGATATAGTCATTTTTTAATCAAAGTATCTACACTAAGGAATTTATATTCGGGTAAATCAAAGTAAAAGAAGTGATATAAGTCATCATCTACGCAATACGTAAACAGACGACTCCAATATCTTTTTAATGCATGTTAATTATATTTTAACATGGTCTTTTTTTTTCCATTACACTATAGTCTAAAGTTCTAATAACGCTTAATAATATAATTAATAAATTAAATTTATACGTATACCCAATATTAATTACTACAGTACACGATATACGCGTTATGTTGTTAGCCTCTTAGTTATTGTCTTACGTATGATAAGCATTTACACTTTCAATTGGGTATTTTATTTAAATATTTATTTTCAACATTTGTTATATAAAACAAAGCCATGTTGGAATGAGCAACAACGTCAAACAGTCTTATAAATTTATCCTTCCTCCATTTTCATAAGTTAACCATTATTATTGATGAGTAATTCATCCTTCAGTTCAATGTTTAGGTCAACTTTCCAAGTGAACTGAATCTTTTATCTATCCATAAGTTTTAATGAAAAAATGTGTTTCGAAATTCATTACGCACCTCAATCGATTATGTATTGGAGGTGGTTTATCATGGCACGACAACCACGTGGATTTCAAACTTGTTTACAAATGATCCCATCGGGGAGTTGCACTGGGATGCTACTTGATACCTCAAACGGAAAATTATGAACTACAGATTTTGAGTAAGCGTTGACCACTCTATACAATTATACAACATAATATAATTTATGAATTAATATATTAAGCTTCATGAAATTCACTCATTCAGTCAGCTAAGTCATAACATTATCAAATGGCATATCAATAAACTTAGCTAAATATCCTAAGAGCGAAGTATAATTACTCTATGTTTTTTTGGAGGAGATAACGAATCAGTGCACTCGAGAGGTCGGTGTCGGCAAGCAGCAGCCAAGCATTTATGAGAAGGTTGTTTCTATTGGGAACCATAAGTGCTCTGTTCTTGAAATGTAGCTAGGTAGCGATATGATACCGTGGAGACATATGTTCAAATCCTAGAGATATAACAATTGTTTGGATCATCAAAGTCAAAGAATTAAAGCTTTCTCCTTTAAACCATTATATTTAAAGAGGAAATATTAAAACATTTAAATAGCCGACAATTGAAATATTAAATTACACTATATTCAATACGTCTGAGATATAATATATAACTAATATATAATATATACTATATAAATATATTAACTAATATATATAGTTATATACAAATAATTGTGATGCACAATATATCTCATTATTATCTATCACTATATACTCACATAATAGCTAAGTAATATACCATACTATATACTACCTAATAATACTCACTATATATAAATTCTTATTACTAATACTACTAATATATATATATTTATATATATTAAATATCATATTACTATAATATACTAATATATAAACCTTATTATTATATATATATATATATATTATATTATATTATATATATTATATATATATATATTATATATATATATTATAGTATATATAAAAGCGTGCGTGCTTATCATATATATTATAATATCACAATATATATACTCTATAATATATTATTATATATTATAATATATAACTACATACTATATATATTATATATACTATACTATAATAATATAGTATATAAAAGCGTCGCGCCTAAAAAACATCATATAAAAATATATATATATATAGATGATATATATATATTTATATAATCACATATATTATATATTAACTCATATATATATATATATATATATATATTATATATATTATACTATATACTATAATAATACTCACAAGCGTGCGTGCTTATCCATATTTTAACTACTCGCTTTAGACGATCTCAGAAACCAATGTACTCTAAAAAATGCGATAATCAATTTGAATAAATAAGATGAATATTTTTTTGCATATTTCGTTTAAAACTTAAATTTGAATCTTAATCCATCTTCTGATAAGAATAGATTCACTCAAATGCATCATTTATTTTCTCATAATGGAGAAAGGCAAACCAAAGAGCTGTACTGACGCCATAAAATGACGTACAATCTTTTAAATATTAAATATGTGGTTTTACTATATATATATATAATATATATATATATATATATATATAAATATATATATATATAAATATATATATATATATATATATATATATATATATATATATATATATATATATATATATATATATATATATATATATATATATATATACTATATATATATATAATATATATATATTAATATATATATTATATGTATATTATGTATAATAACTATAATTTATATATATATATATATATAACTAATATTATATATATATACTATATATATATATATATATAATGAATGAATAGACATACAAACAATAGTAAATTATAATTTTTTTTTAAAAGCATTTAAAAATACATTTACAATTTTCTCAATTGAAATGTGTTTCATATTGAAAAGTTAAACAAATATGAAATATTATATGAAAAATAATGTAAATAAAAGAAAAGAAAAGTCTTGTTGAGTTGTGATTGTTGATTTGTAAATGAAGAAACCTGGATATTATAAAATCAATACTCGTTTCCCTCAACAGCTACAACATTAATATAAACTTTTTCCCTCATTTATCACTCTCGTTTTCTTCTTTGGTTTCGCTGTTTTTTTTCGGTTTTTTATTCATTTTAATCGTGAGATTTTTTTTTTCTATTAAATTTTATAATTATTTAATTTGATTTTTCGGGGTGTAAATGACTCATGAGTTGTTTCATCATTGATTTCCTCTATTACTTTTTGAGCATCAAAATTAGCTACTTTCCAATTTTTTTTGTTGCTTTCATGGCTATTTTTTATTTGTACAACACAGACACACACACACACACACAACCATCAAAGACAAACGCAGACAATATATATAATATAATTTATTATATATATATCATATATTCATATACGTAATAACTATTACTAATATTATATACTATAGTATATATATAATATCTATATATATACCTCATACTCATATTTATATATACTATACTCACTATATACAATATATATTAGTAGTATTATATATATATATAATATATATATATATATATATATATATAAATATATATATTATCATATTATACATATAAATATATATATATATATATATATATATATAATATATATAATAAATAATAAGTATATATATATAATATATATATAATAATGATATTAATATATATATATATAATATATATATATCTTCATATAGAATTTATATTGCAAAATTGTGTACTAGACACAAAATTAGGAACTGCCGTTCTAATGAAACTTTTGGTTAGGTTAGGTTAGGTTATGTTAGGTTAGGTTATTTTAGGTTAGGTTAAGTTCTTTCCTTTCCTTCCAAGTAAATATTATGTTGATAAAGACATTAATTTAAAAATGTTAGATCAGAGATGGGCAGATTTTGGTTCACAAAAAAAATCCGGCCTCTTTCCATAAGCCAAATCTGGCTGCAATCCATAAGCCATATGTGGCTGCAATCTATAAGCCATATCTAGCTGCGATTCACAAGCCACATCTGGTCACTCTATGCCAAGATACGATCTAGAAAAAGATCAAGGATCAGATTGAGATTGCTTTAATTGAAATGTATTTCAATCATTTTGGGTGATTCATTTGTGGGTTTGTTTTACAGTAGGTTGTATTTGATAAATCACGTGTGACACGTGTCTAACTATCTCGTTTTCGTTTCCAGTATTTTTTGGCAAATCATCCATGACAAGACTCACAACCGCAACTAACGTCTCCAAATTGTTCAGCTGTATTACGGAAATCATCGTTCTGTGAAAAATGTTTCGTGCACTTAGAGCAACATATGGTGCGCATCAAAGACATACCGAAACAACTATTGCCAATACCATCCGCAAATTTGAAACGCAGTTTACATTAATGGATGATACCCGACGGATTATACCACATCAAGCTCGCAATGAAGAGAATATGGCGGCTGTAGCTGTCAGTGTGGCGGACGAACCTGACAAATCGACTAGGCGCCGTTCGCAAGAGCTAGGTTTGGAGTAGGAAGGTTTGAAGGTAGGAGATCCCCTTAATGAAGTTTCAACAGATCCCAAACATCAGCAATGTACGCTGGAACTCTCGTGCCATTCAAGCCCTTCTTGCGTTTATTTCTGATCGCCTGAACCTGGAACAGGCCTGCGTAAATCTGTTCTATCATTTCCTTACTCCATGGGCGGACCATTGGTTCGGTTCAACAGTTGTTCCGCGTTGAAGATTTTGATGAACTATCTGTAGCTCTGAATGACTGCCCAACGGGTCTTAAATGCTTGAAAACCCACTGAAAACAGATGAATCTCCAATCAACATTGCCCGAAGGCAACCAGTATGCTGTGAGCGGTGATCAACAGTTATGCAATACTTGCACGACTCGCGCAACAAGGCCACTCCACTGAAATTCATCGTGTCAATGACATTCATTGTGAATATGAACTTCCTTGTGTGTTTTGATGCCCCTATATATGTTGTGATATATGTGACTCTAAAGCTTGTGTTCAATCTTTTTATCTTGCTATTGTACCTCCATAAAATTGTCAAAAACGCTGATAAATTACAAATTTTTAAAATCATTTTGTGCGTGACGCTTTTTTTATCAATCATCTCTGAAAGTAAGAATTTATCTATATTCTATGGAAGCTTCATAAAATTACTGATACAAGGAAACGAGGTTGTAATAAAAATATCGGTCATAAAATAAGTATATAAATAATTATATATATATATATATTATATATATTATATATATATTATATATATATATTATATATATTATATATATATATATATATTATATATATATATATATATATATTATATACTATATAATATATATATTATATTATTATATATATATATATATATATATATATTATATATATAATAGTATTGATATATAATATATATATTTAGATTATTTTATTTTATAACAAATTCATTTCGACCGTATATGTTTTCTCAAGTTTCGGGCTTATATATTATATATATATATATTATTAAATATGATTAGCTATATACTCGTATATTACCTCTCTCTATACTATATATCAGTCTGATATCTATATATCATCTATCTATCTCATAATAATAATCTCATATATATATATACTATAAGTATATCTTTCTCATATCCTGTATATATATTATCCTATCTATATCTCTTCTCTATCTATTATATATATAATATATATATATATATATATATATAATATAATATATATATTAATATATATATATATATATAATAATATTATAATATATTAATAATTATATATTAATATATATATCTATATATATATATATAGCTTAAATTATATATATTTAATATTTATATATTACTAATATATATATTAGCCGTGGCGTGCATATCATTATGAACTGCTTGAGCGTTGACACAATAGTACCCCTGAATACTAAAAAAATACATTATATTACGGTATATGATAGAATAATTTTTTGCATATTTAATTTATTTAAAAACTTAAAGTTGCATTTTAAATCATCTTCGTGAATCAATGGAATGATAATAGATGAATGAATGATTTGTATTATTCTCCATTAAATAGGAGAACAAGTCGACGAGAAATTCGATAACTTATACAGTGCACTGTAAAAATGACCTTCAATCTTAAAGATATTAAAATATCGTGGCGTTTTAATATATATATATTATATATATATTATATATATATATATCATATATATTATGTATATAATATATATATTTACCTATTATATTAGTTCTAATTTACTACTATATCCATTATATTATATATATATATATATATATGTATAATGATAATATAGTATATATATATTATATTATATTATAATTTTTAATATGTAAGATAGTTGCTGTGTTACAACTATTCAATATCAGGGACAATTAGTAACATATAACTTCAACTTTCACAACAAATTATGCTAAATTCCTGCTCTTCTGTGTACTCTTTTTTTTTAATGTAACTAACAATTATAGCATCGTAAGAACCTCCATTTACTATTAGGGAAATTTATTTAGTATCACGAAGTGAAACAATTACAAGCTATGGTTATCAATCCCATACAAAAAAATTGATAATGGTGGTAATAACAAGCCTACAAAGTTACTCTTTAATAACTAACAAAATCACAGCCGGGACCCCAAATCCATGCATTATCCAATTTATACAGCTCCTCCTTACCCTACGACACCACCAGCCACACATCACACTATGTATAAGGGTGAATTTGAAATAGAACATTTCTTCTGCTCTTGACATTTACCACACTACTACTCACACTTATCTCTCCAATCATACTATCATCACACACATCATTCTCATACCATCTTCAACATCCTACATCACATATTTTTTTTTATTTATTACATATTTGAATTATTTTTTTTTATGTTTTTTAATTTTTAAAATATCTTAACGCTGTTGTTAGTATTTATTTATATATTTTTACTTTATTTTTTTTTTTTTATTTTTATAATTGGGCGCTATATATTAATATTAAGTGAACTTAAATATAATTATATTAAAATAGAAATTTCAAAGTGCATTTTTCTTGACCAGTGAATTATTGTTATCCTATATTGATATTATAAGCTATAAATTTTTAAAATTAAGTTTTATTTTTAAGGTTCAATTTCTAATGTTGAGTATTCTAAATTGAGTTTCAACTTGAAAAGCTTAATGAAATTATTAAAACTACCTTAAAAGATGGAATCAGACCTATAAGCATAATCGTAAACTGATTTTTCGTTGGGGTTCATAGTTATCTGACTTTGTATAACGAAACCAAATTTATAATGAAAATAGTTATGACAACTAAAAATTAACTAGGTACTCCACAATCTCAAATTTGGGAAAAATGATTTTCTTTCATTTTGTTTTGTGTGTTTTATTTTTATCTGACTTATTTTATTCTTTGTTAAATAATTATTTTACATTTACTCTTTTTTGTTTATTTTACTAAAATATTTACTTTGATTTTTTTCGAGTGTTGAAACTGTCAAGAGTTGTGTTTAACACAATTTGTTTCTTTTCGTTTTTTGATTTTTATTATTAACTAGTTTGCATATTTTGTTTGTTCACTTTACATCGTATTTATGTTTATATAAATTTGCCTTATACTATTTATATTACAATATCTTGTACTAAACACAATATTATGAACTTTGGTTCTAACAATGACAATTAATATCCCATACTGAAAGACAGACAAATAAATAATAGACAGAAATTTAAAGATCTTAGATATTTCAGGTCCCTGTCCAGATGAGCGAAAGTAGGTCGCGATCTACAAGCCAAATCTGATCGCGATCTACAAGACAATCTGGTTGCGATCCACAGGACAAATCTGGTTGCGATTCACAAGAAAAATCAGATCGCGATATGTGACGATACGTTCTAGGAAAAGATCGAAAATCAGATCGCAATTGCCTTAACTGGAATTTGTTACAAAATTTCTTACAAAATTTCTTACAAAAAAACTAAAAATGCTGTTAAAAAAATTAATATATGCTATAATTTACATTACGTATATGTAGCAAACAGGATAAAAAAGATGCATTCAGCATTTATAAACCAAGCAAAATATATCATTTAAAAAAAGAAGAAAAACAAGAAGATTTTTATTTTTAAGCGTTTTAGGATACCTTAAATAAAGATTCAAGTATATTATAGTATACCTTTTTTATTTAAGATAGCTCCGTACCTGATAGTCATTGCCCTATTACCCTTTGATCTTAATTAAGATATGATTTTGTTTTTCCTAATTTGATTCCTTACAAGAAGGATCGATCTCCTCCTTTCTATCATTTCATCACTGGTTGTTCACAACAATATATTATAATTAATGCCATGAAATGTTATAAAATGTTATGAAATCTCAGTATCACAAAAATCAAGAATATAAACCACCATTACCACAATCGTGCATGGAACATTCTATAAAACGACAGAGTCTGTGAGGCAAAAGAACTGGGCTCAACCCCTCATACTTTCTAGGACTCCTACCTAAAGTAGTTCCAATCCTAAGACTATGATTAATTCGGTTTGGAAAACAATTCTCTTTATCCCTTACTTAAACGTTGGTCAGTTTATAAAGCGTTTATTTTTAAAGAATGAACTATTAACACCATACTTCAAAAGCGAATTGACATTGAAATATCCATATATACTGAAGTGTATGCTAATTCTTTACGTAATTTCCTAATAGAACACACACCTAACACACAGTGATGTTAACACAATAACCAACACACGCATATCAACACAACACATCAACACACACAACTCCACACACACTAACACACACACCACACACCACACATCACACACGCGCAACAACACACACACACACACACACACAACAACACACAAAACACAATAATTAATATTACTTTATAATATATAGATTATATATTTAATATATAGATATATATGTATATATATATTATATATATATAGTATATATTATGGGACTCTTTTTATGTATATTTAAAAGGAGCTTCGTTCGTAATGCTACGTATAGCTGAAATTGAATGCGTGACGGTGGTGCGATGAGTGATATGGCTACGATAAGTCTGTGTCTCAGGATAATGTAGTGCTCGAAGTTATGGTAATTCCTTGGTCAACAAATGGCTGTGCGATTAGATTACCCGAATATTTGCGGACGATCGATATACTATAAAAACAATAAGTTAATATATAGATATATGATAAATATTATTTATAATACACTGAGAGATGAAATACGGATATTTAAATTCTTTCATGTATTAGTTTCATATATATATATTATATTATAGTACTATATATATAGTATATACTATACTAATATATATATATTGGTTGATATCGCATAGTGTTTGAAAATCTGGCAATATATGCGGACATCATATATATGAACACTAAACAACCTGAACAGATCAAGGGATATAGAACATAATCGCCAAAATAATTATTTTTGTTCATATTTTTATAATTATTATCTTGTTTAAGTGTACATGTCTTTTGAAGACTAATAATTATAATGTATTTTTAATATTATTTTTTGCTTTTTTTTGGCTTTTTTTGCAATCTAACAATTTTAGCTTGGAACAAAAAAATTTTATACAATCTGCTATTTCATGTGATCGGTTTAACTAAAGCACGAGAGAAATTTTTTAACTCTCTTTTACATTGTAGGCGATCACGGACATCATATTCTCTTTCGCAGTAAACAAAATTTACTACGGCTTCCAGTGTTTATAAAGAGTGATAGATATATTAAATTTTCGTAGTTGCGACGATTAAATGTCCAAATTTGTTGTGGTAATATTAAACTATATATATATATATATATATATATATAACTATAGCCCGTTTTTGGGCTTTAAGAATCTTATTTAAACCAATGACCAATTAAAACACATCAAAATGAGCATAAACGAACACCGCAAACAAACAACCTTATAATACTATATATACTATTATTATATCATTATTATATATATATTATATATATATTTACTACTATATGCAAACTACATAAACTACATTAAAGGCCATATTATACTTTCGAGCAAGCTATAAAACAGTCTATTAGTAAAGTTTAAAGGGCTAGTTTTAAAACAGAATAGTGGATACACGTAAAGTTTTAGGGTTACTTTTTTACAAAGTGAGTCAACGAGCCCCTAAAATTGGAGTATTTACCCTTTTTCGGGGGTTTCGAGCCGATGGGGGACGAAGGGGGGGAACGTTTTCATACCCGGAGGGGCATGGTCGGCGAGGACCCCGCGACACTCCAAATGACGAAAGGCGGGGGTTCCGGAGACAATCCCAGGAGGAGGGATTAGTCTCCCCCCGTAAGTCACCTACTGGGCCGAGAAAAACCCCGACTCCTGACAATCGGCGGCGGACTACACCGTGGGTTTCGTTACGCTGATCTCGCCAAAAAACAATAAATCCAAAAAATGAGTTTTTGGACATCTTTATTACGGCTAACAATTATTCGCTACTTCTATAAATCCTCAAACGCATTTGGGACAGTTTGATTTACTATATATATATATATATACTATATATATATATATATATATATATATATATTATATATATAATAATATATTAATTATATATAATATATACTAATTTATATATATAATATATATATAATATATATAATATGACGCAAGCGTAATTAGCAACTTCTGACGTCATAAGTCAACACGTGACCCATGAAGAGTTCTGAACGTTGGACTATGACGTCACGCGCTTCAGGTATATCTACATACGAACGACAATTGCTACTTTTGCAATGTAAATCTTTCGGGATAACTTATCTATATCTATATATATTTATTATATATAATACTATATATAAGTATATATATTATATCATATATCCCTCAGTAAACAGTATTAACTACTATATATATACTTATATGTAAAATTTACTCGTTGTTTTCAACACTATTATACGCTACAGCATATGAGCTTTATTTCACAATTATGGCTCAAACAAAAAAAAAAACATTTACTCTTTAAAATAGATAACTCTGCTCGTCTTTTTAATAGCAACAATAAAAACAAACCTCATCGTAAAAGAATTACTCCAGTTCTTCTGTTTTGTGAATTTCACTTAAATATTTTGTGTGTTTTGGTATTAAAGCAAATTAGAGGGTAGTTATACGAAAAGATATCGTAATGCCACCATAAGCAATAAAAAAACTTTGTCTAAGAGCAGTAAGAATAATGAGAGGTTTTTCAGATTGGTTTTTATCAATATTTTAAATTATTTTTTTAATAAAATATTCATTTTTTCCAAGTTACTAAAAAAACAAAAAACCACTGCACCAACAACAATATGAACAAAAGGCTCTTACTTGCTTACTTCTTACTTCCTCTCCTAGTTTAGTACTTAGTTACTTACTTATTTACTTACTTAGGTACTTATTTAGAATCTTTCACTTTACTTTTACTCCTCTTACTTACTCAATACTTAACTTACTTACTCTTACATCCTACTTACTTACTTACTTACTATACTTACTTACTCTTACTCTATTGCTCGTCACTTACTTTCACCTTTTACTTCTTTAGCAGTTACTTAGCTTACTATAGATACTTACTATTACTGGTACGTCTGATTAGATTTACTAATTACGGTTTACTGATTAACTTACTTACTTACTGTACTTTTACTTACTGATATACTTACTTACTTAATCTTACTTACTGATTCAATATGCATTAATAGGATGATCCCATTTGAATATCTGGACTCCTGTATTAGCCTCGGTGTATGACGTCAACACATTCCTCACCAAAAAATTCCTAAAAACAAATAATTAGAATGGATGGATTTGAAAAAATCAGGGTTATTTTCATTAAATAATATTAAATAAGTATAATTATAAATAATTTAAATAATAATATAATTAATAATTAATAATAATCATAAAAATAATTAATAATTTATATATTATAATCATGATAATATTATAAATTATAATTTTAATAATAAAATATATAATAATTAAGTTAGGCATTAACTATAAGGTCGTATATATTAAAAATATTTCAGATAGGAGTGAAGGTGTTTTGGTATTAGATTTTCTTTACGTTACATTTGGGTTTTTATTTGTTAAGGGTGAGGATTTTCTCGCACATTTCTTTTTTTTCTTTATAAAAATGAATTTTCGTTTCTTAATTTAAATTAGATAAGTATATGTAAAATCCTCTGTATATAAATAGTATAAGATTTAAAACTACACAATATAGCTGTAAATTAGTCTTTTTGTTTTTTATATATTCTAGTGAATAAACTTAGAAACAGCTATTAATTATTTGAATTTTTCCTCACTTTATATATTATATTTTTTCTTTTCTCTAGAAACATTTAAACAAATTTTTTTTCTTTGATTCTATACCTCACCCATAAAAATCACGAGATAACCTTTCATTCTTTCAATCCCACAACGGAACTAATCCGAACTCTTCTATGACTACGTGATAAAATTTCTCATTCCTCCTCTTAACCTCATGCATCTGCAATCCTATCCCCTTCCCCAGCACTCTGTTCTACCTCTCTTTATTATTACGATTTAAAAACAAAGACGAAAACCAGAAAATATCATTTCAAAACTCTCATTTAATTCCTACCGTCGTTACCATAATACTCTGTACAAATTTTTTTCCTCTCCTTATTTTATGTCTATCAACCGGTGTATCAGTCTCTTCAAATCTTTTTCTTGGGTGTATCGGATTCTTTCGGTTACTAGCTTTGTGGGGGGATAAAAGAAACCAATAACACCAAACAAGATTTGTTTTCTTCCTCCTTGATACTTTATCCATGCTCTAACATGTCCCAACTCCTCTCTCTTCTCTCTCTCTCTCTTCTCTCTCTCGTCTCTCTCTCTCAACTCACCTGTTACTGTTCTGTAACTGTACTCTTGACACATTCTTCTAAGAAGTTACTTGTACTCATGTACTTTGTGTACTTTCTGGCTCACTAATCATGCTCTCTCACCGGCACATGACCAATATCCACTCGTCTCTCAAGACATCCCCCCCTTCTTCTTCTGATCCAAGTCCAACAATACCCATCGTCTCCTACTCTCGACATCTGAAAAACAGACATTATATTCAAACTAGATCAAAACCTACCATAATTTATAGGAGTTGTTATGTTTTCGTTAAATGATCGAACAATTCTCTCTAACTCTCTTTCCTTCTTTCGTCAAAACAATATACAACAAGTCCATCTTTCCTCGATCTCTCTCACATCGGACGATGAGAACGGGGATAAGATTGGCTATATTGTTGTTAACATTCTCGTTAATCTGATTTTTATTTTCTGTGTACCATGAATAATATATATATAGATATATAATATATACTATTAACTATTCATCTTAGTATATATATATCCTTATAATATATATACTTAGTATAAATACTATATATATATGATTTATTTATGTGCTATTTAATAGATTATTTAAAATTATTTATAAGTATATAGTATATAGTTATATATATACTATATTAATATATATATATTTTTTATTTTCCTTTCTTTGATTTTTTTTATTGTTTTGATTCAAATTACTACCCCAAAATATATATGATGATTATATTTTTAAATAAAAAAAAACCATCTCATTATTCCCGGTGTCTGAGGTAAAATAGATCTTAATTCTCATTTACTTTTTTATAACTTTTTGTTTATATCTCTTCTCGTAAATCTCCTCCTTCACACACTGAATAGTGATCATGA
>JABUQX010014908.1:20000-25000 GCA_015478945.1 Trachelipus rathkii
ATTAAATAAATAAATTAAATAAATTAAATAAAAATTAAAAAAAAAAATAAAAAAATAAATTAAATATTATATATATATTATATATATATATATATATATATATATATATATATATATATATATATATATATATATATATATATATATATATTAATATATATATTATACCCGTATAAAGTCTCGCACCGCTCCGTGCCGCACCGCACCGCTCCGCTTATTATTATTATTATTATTATTATTATTATTATTATTATTATTATTATTATTATTATTATTATTATTACATCGAAAAAATTGAGATCACGCAGTGATCTCAATTTTGAGGTGCCTTGTGCTCAGCATCCGACTCCGACTCCGGTTCAGCCACCTGTTCCGCACCGCACCGCCGCGTTCCGCATCGCACCGCACCGCACCGCACTGCTCTGCCCCCAACTTCGGTTTCGATTCCACCCGCAAAGGCGACTCCTGTTCCGTCCCATTCCGGCTCCGACTCCCTGTATATATATATATATATATAAATATATGTAGGTGAAATGATTTTTAGGCTCTGGGTCCGGCTCAGCCTATGGCTCCAATATATATTGTATACGAAGTTACGTCCCCCTGGGTCCCCCGAAGGAGGACCCCCCCCCCCATTAAAAAATCGAAGTGTTCGTAATTGGCTGAAATTTGGTGAGAGGATTCAGAGTTGAATTTCTAGAAATAGTTGATATTGGAATCTGAGGAGTTGGCTCCGGCACCGGTGCTGGAGCCACTGCGGTGCCGAGTTAATAAACATTCGTATAACAACAATGTTGGTGTGTTTATATAGGTTATCGAGACCGTAGAGCTCGAATATGATGGTTATAAGTCCGTATAGGGTGTCTAGGGCCCCCCTTGAGGGGGATCCTGACTGAAAAAAAGTGCACAGAGTGCAAAACAAAGGACGAAGAAGGAAGAAAGAAGGATGAAAGATGAATAAAGAAGAAAAGAATGAAGAAGGAATCTGACCCAGAAGAGTAGAAGGTGCCAACTGCACCGGTGCTGGCTCCGGTGCGGTGCCGAGTTATTAAATATGTGTGTAATGATACAATATTGGTGTCTTTATATATGTTATTGGGTCTGTAGATTTCAGAAAATAATGGTTTCAGAACCATCAAGAAAAAAAAATAATAAAAAAATAAATAAATAAATAAATGAATAAATAAAATTTCTTATTCTTTTTATGTTTATAACTTACAAATTTACGTTTTTTACATACCCTAAATCAGTAAATCAGTAAATCAAACCACCATCCACCCACCCTCCTGACCAGTTGTGATCTATTGATCTATTGATCTATTGATTCAAGTCAAATTTTTTACTAAAATTGTCATGTTTTACATACCCTAAATCAGTAAATCAGTAAATCAAACCACCCAACCTACCCTCCTGTCCAATCATGATCTATTGATCTATTGATCTATTGATTCAGGTCAAATTTTTTACTAAAATTATCATGTTTTACATACCCTAAATCAGTAAATCAGTAAATCAAACCACCATTCAACACCCTCCGTCCGAGTCGTGATCTATTTGATTCTATTGATTCAAAGTCAAATTTTTTTACCTAAAATTATCATGGTTTACATACCCTAAAAAGCAGTAAATCAGTAAATCAAACCCCATCCAACCACCCTCCTGTCCATCCTTGATCTACTTGATCTATTGATTCAAGTCAAATTTTTACTAAAATTGTCATGTTTTATATACCCTAAATCAGTAAATCAGTAAATCAAACCACCATCCACCCACCCTCCTGTCCATCCTTGAACTATTGATCTATTGATCTTTGATTCAAGTCACATTTCGAGTATCATTTTGGATAAACATAACATAAAATCAAGTTCTTTATCCAAAGATCAATCAATATATGTTAACGTAACAAAGTTTTCACATTAATAAAGCTTACTTAGCATCATCTGAACTATGAATATAATACACAACGACAAACCTGACATGCCTTAAACATGAATAAACTGTTAACGTTAACAAAGTTCCACACTTAAACAACAGTAAAAGTAACTAAAAAGACTCACAAAAACATAATCCACTTGTCAAGCATATCTCTAACATATCAATGTTAATTTTATATGAACATGGTAATATTTAACAAAAATTTATCATAACTTTGTGTAATTATCATATTGATCAACGAATATATGCTAACGAAACAAAGTTTTTACAATAATAAAGCTTACATAGCATCACCTGAACTAAGAATATAATGCACAACGACAAACCTAACACACCTTAAGCAAGAATAAACTGGTAACATTAAGAAAGTTCCATACTTAACAACAGTAAAGTAACTAACATAGCATGCAAAAAATAAAACCTATTCACACTTTGTCAAGCATATCTCTAACATATCAATGTTAATTTTACATTAACATGGTAATATTTAACAAAAATTTATCATAACCTTGTCTAATTATCATAGTGATCAACGAATATATGCTAACGCGACAAAGTTTTCACATTAATAAAGCTTACATAGCATCACCTGAACTAAGAATATAATGTACGACAAACCTAACACTCCTTACGCACGAATAAACTACTAACATTAACAAAGTTCCATACTTAACAACAGTAAAGTAATTAACACAGCGTACAAAACGTAACCTATTCATATTTTCTTCAAGCATATCTCTAACATATCAATGTTAATTTTACATTAACATGTTAATATTAACAAAAAATTTATCATAACCCTGTCTACTTTCATACAGACAACGAATTATAATGGTAACGTACAATGTTTTTACATTAACATAGTAATATTTAACAAAAATTTCATCATGACTTACCTAACTATCATAACCCCCCAACGAATAATTGCAAACATAACAAAGTTTTATCAAAACATAACAAAAATAACAAAGTTTTAACCAAGCATAACATAAAAATAAGTTCTTTGAATAAAATATCATAGAAAAGTGTAATAGTTTACTGATTTTAAAGCAGTAAATCAATAAATCAGTAAATCAAACCACCCGTCCCTCCACTCCCCTCCCTGCCCACGATTCCATTGATTCTATTGATCTATTGGGTCTATTTGATTCAATCATATTTCGAGTATCAGTTTGGATAAACATACATAAAAAATATGTAATTATATGGAACCAACGAATATATGTTAACCGTAAACAAAGTTTTAACATCAAAAAAACTAACATATCATAACCTCGACTAAGAATATAATGTACAAGGACCAAAACCTAAACATTACCTTACGCATCGAATAAAACAAGCCAAACATTAGAAAGATTCCATACGTTTAACAACAGTAAAATAACTAACAATGCATACAGGAACGTACCATATTCACACTTTTTTCAAAACTTACCTGTAACATTATCATTGCCTCATTTTACCTTAAACATAGTAATATTAACAAAAAAATTTATCATAAACCTTATCTAATTATCATTAGACCAACGAATATATGCTAAGTAACAAAGTTTTCACATCAATAAAAGCTAACATATCATCCTCTGAACTAAGAATATAATGTACAACGGACAACCTAAAATACCTCACGTATGAATAATCTGCTAACATTCACAAAGTTACCTACTTATCAAAGGTAAAGTAGCTAACAGGACATACAAAACTCAATGTATCCCGCTTTTCCAACATGTCAGCAACAGCTAAGCAGTATTATCTAACAAAATCCCTTAACAAAGTGACCAATCTATCAAAGAACCAGCATCTTGAACTATGAATTGACACTACCTTCATCAAAGTGTCACCATATCAAATATAAAATCATTTTGAATATGAATAAACGTAGACATTAGCAAAATTCTCGGGCAAACCTAACATTACCCAGCAAAAACTTAACCTAAGCCCACATTTCTAATACAGTATCACCAGTTAACACAGAAATATCTTACCAAACTTATCATTTCTCGAACAAATCATTGTTAATTTCAAATTGTAGTAATATTTAACAAAACGTAACAGAAATTAAACATAGCCTAAACATATCTAACAGTTACAATGGCGAAACCTACAATAGATACTAACATTTGGAACTACGAATAATAAGACATTAACATATGGACCTATGAATAAGTTCTCAACCTACCCCTTATTACACAGCAAAACTCAACCTATCCCTGCTTTTCAAACATATCATCAGCAGCTAAAGCAGTATTATCTAATAAAAATCCCTTAACAAAGTGACCAAACTATCAAATATACCAGCATCTTGAACTATGAATTGATACTACAATCATCAAAGTGTCTTCCATATCAAATATAACATCATTTTGAACTATGAATAAACGTGGACATTAGCAAAATTCCCTGTCAAACATCATAAAATAACCTATCGATCATACAGAACAACGAATAAACGCCAACATAATATTTCCTGAACTAAAAACATATAGTGCCATAACATACCATACATTAAGCGTGAATAAACTGCCGACATTAACAAAGAATAACAATCTCAAGCTTTACTATAGACAAACTGGTAGGTTTGGCACAGCGCATCATAGTAGTAGTAGTAGTAGTAGTAGTAGTAGTAGTAGTAGTAGTAGTAGTAGTAGTAGTAGTAGTAAATTTGTAAGTTATGAACATAAAAAGAATAAGAAATTTTATTTATTCATTTATTTATTTATTTATTTTTTTATTATTTTTTTTTCTTGATGGTTCTGAAACCATTATTTTCGAAATCTACAGACCCAATAACATATATAAAACACCAATATTTTTATCATTACACACATATTTAATAACTCGGCACCGCAGCCGCGAGCCACACCCCCCGGGGGTTTGGCCCCAGTTTGGGCCCCCCCAACCCCTTTTTTTCTTAAAAACTCTTTTTTTTTTCTGGGGTTTTTCCAAGATTTTTTCCATTCTTCATTCTTTTCTTCTTTATTCATCTTTCATCCTTCTTTCTTCCTTCTTCGTCCTTTGTTTTGCACTCTGTGCACTTTTTTTCAGTCAGGATCCCCCTCAAGGGG